>VUQS01055180.1:0-12355 GCA_015108495.1 Heterochromis multidens | reverse complement strand
TCTGTGTCTGTGTCTGTGTGTGTGTGTGTCTGTGTCTGTGTGTGTGTGTGTGTGTGTGTGTGTGTGTGTGTGTGTGTGTGTGTGTGTGTGTGTGTGTGTGTGTGTCTGTGTGTGTGTGTGTGTGTGTGTGTCTGTGTCTGTGTGTCTGTGTCTGTGTGTGTGTGTGTGTGTCTGTGTCTGTGTGTGTGTGTGTGTCTGTGTCTGTGTGTGTGTGTGTGTGTGTGTGTCTGTGTGTGTGTGTGTGTGTGTGTGTGTGTGTGTGTGTGTGTGTGTGTGTGTGTGTGTGTGTGTGTGTGTGTGTGTGTGTGTGTGTGTGTCTGTGTGTGTCTGTGTGTGTGTCTGTGAGTGTGTCTGTGTGTGTCTGTGTGTGTGTGTGTGTGTCTGTGTGTGTGTGTGTGTGTGTGTGTGTCTGTGTGTGTGTGTGTGTGTGTGTGTGTGTGTGTGTGTGTGTGTGTGGTCTGTGTGTGTGTGTGTGTGTGTGTGTGTGTGTGTGTGTGTGTGTGTGTGTGTGTGTGTGTGAGAGGTTGTTTATCGTGGTACATGCCTGTGCTCTGCTGGTGCCTCGCTAACTTCGGCTGTGTTGGGGATTGTGTTGAGTTAAACCAGTCTGGTAAAGGGGAACGTTGTGAGCTGTATGCAGTGATTAGCAGATGTGATGAGTAGATGGTGCAGCTCTGTCGGGCTGAGAGAGGTTGGGCAACTGTTCATTTGTATATCAGTTTTCATTGGCATGTACCTGTGAAGTGTCTGTTAATTTATGCATTGTACATGAGGAATAAACAAGCCGTCCTGGTTGTTTTAATCCTATTCTTTTTCTCATCTTTCCTATTTTAGATGATCTGTTTGCTTTACTATAGTTTCACATGGCTGTTAAGTACCATGAAACTAGTCTCATATGCCCTAAACAATCAGTGTGTGTCAACACCCAAGGCACTTGCTTTGATTGCTGTTTATATTACAGTACCTTAATTACCTGGTGGGTCAGTCAAGGGGTTTCTCCACCTTAATTCTGCAACAAATGCTTCCTCTATCTCTTCTGTTGATTTTGCTTTTATGGTTTTCCTTCCTTTCTTTCCTCAACTCCATCAGCTTTTCTTATCTTCCAAAGGATTTAACAGGATCCCAGCTAAATGGATGATAGGTTGATAGGTTTGTGTGCTTCCTCCAGTGGGCTGGCGTGATAGTAAAGCCCCTGACCTCCTCCTAATGAATGGATGCAAAAAGAAACACAAATACCAACTCAAACAAGCATCTGATATCCTGATTTACATGTAAATGGGGACTCTTGCTCTGCTCCGCTACCATTTTCTCTCTTTTTCTTAATCCTTCTTTATTTTTCCTCTTCTATGCTATCTGTCTTGTTCTGTCCTTCTCACCCTCCCTCACAGGCTTATGTCTGGTATTGGTAGCTGAGAGTTTTGCCAAAATACTGAGGCCTGAAAACTGGCAGTACTAACTGTGGACCTAAAGTCTTTTCAAACACTTTGCCCACATGGTCAAGCACCTCGTTAGCAAAGATGAACTATTTGTCCATCAGCCAAGTCATCAAGGGGACCTTGGGAAAACGACCAATCGGACACACCTCACTGTGACGGGACATCGACTTCCAATAATCCTCCTCTCTTTATCTGATTCTCATTCTTGCTTTGTGTCTTCATCCTCCCTCGTCCTGACTTTTGACTAGACTTTGAACTCTCTCTTGTCCTTGTCTGTAAAATACATACAAGTCAGATATTCCAGATGATGCGGAGTCAAAAAGTGATGACACACTTATCCTGCATTGGGACAGATACTGAGTAGATTTTTGTCTACATTAGCATTCAGGTGATGATCCTTAATCTGTCTTTGTATTCAGGAGAGTAACCTCATTATTCAAATCTCTTATATATAATTATCATGTTTTGCATGCTTGAAAAACCAGAGGAAAATGAGAAGAGAAAAAGAAAAAAATTAAGTTTTGGATATCTGAGCTTCCTTGATGTTGCATATTAATACAAAGTCACTTGACTTGACTACAAAGCAGTAAAATGTGTCAGTAATGCATAAGGAACATGATGTTGATTTATGTGACCTGATCCAGACCAGAATAAAAAAGCATTTGATTTAAGCTTTGCAAAAACATTTCGAGTTGCATGCTTCTGACTTTGGTGATAGATTAACTTTTTATTTAACCCAACTCATAGAGTTGTCTGATGAACAGGTATTGATCCTAGTTGTGAGATTTAAAAATGGCAATACTGATATATTAAAAACACTCAGGATAATGTTGTTTAAAAAAAAGAAAAAAAAACTACCAGTAACCGTCTGGTTGACGCTCCAAACAGTATGTTGCAGTATTGCTCCTTAATGCTACAGTCACACTAAGGAAAACAGTGGTTGGAGACCAAAATTATTGCCACCATGTGGGGTCTACATACACAGAAATTCACATTAATTACTTACATTCCAGAGTCCATACAGAACCTTATAGACTTGAAACAAATTCACCCACAAATAGTGGTGCAACCTTGCTTTTATATAGGAAATATAACCATAATGCAACCAGTTGAGTTGACTCCCCTATTGCAAAGAGATGCACCAGTCACGAGTTGCACTCACTGGTGCAGACGGACTCGGATTGATTGCGATGTGTTGGCACTCTGTGTTTATAAATTAGAGTGCAGTTATTTGCAAACCTTTGCCAATCTGTCTGAAAGTGACTGCATTCAGTCCAAGTTGGACCGCGATTGTTTGGAGACAGGTTGCCTCCCACCAGGTGATCTCTGCAGTCGCCTTACCATCCAAAATGGTCACCCAGAGGTTGAGGGTGTTGCACATATTGTGTTTTGTGCTTATTAGGAAGTATTAGCATGTGTACACACTACACTAGTGTAAATGAGAATGTAATTACTGGCATTGTGAACATATAAGCATGCTAGCATTAGCTTTTAGCTCAGATGACCACAGAGAAGATATTAGTACAACAAAGGGCACAAAAAATACAGCGGATGTACAGATTTACCAGCTTACTTACACAAGTAAACACAGTACTTACACAAACTGTACAAACACCTGGTACTTTTGCTATAATCTTTATCCTAAAGACATCTTATCCTTCCTAAAGTACCTGCACTTGAAATGAATACAAACCTACAGACAGACACACACACACACACACACACACATTTAGATGTTCACTGCCCTTGCAGTCAATACAGGCTCTGTAGTAAATCCTCCTGGAGGTATCAATATTGGTTCACCGAGCCATCAGTGGAGGCGGCATTATTAATGACCAGACGGTGGAGAAACTTCAAAGAGCATCAGCAAGTCCCTCTAAAAGATTCTCTTTGGTCTTGTATAGTTTATGTGAGTGTATGTATATCTGAACATCGAGGGTATGTGTAGAGTGTTAATATGACGAGCCTTATCAGTAGATCTGATAATGTTCCCTGTAGGTTTCTGCTCTCACTCTTTAATTTTATAAGTTGGAGGCAGAGGCGAGACGGAAAGAAAGTAAACACTTAAAAGTATGAGTATAGAAGAGTGAGAGAACACCACTGCACATATGAAGGGAGCGTTATTGAATGGATAAAGATAAAGTATAAAATTCAAAGAGAAGTGGAGCTTTGCCCGTAGCTCTCTCTGGGAGCAGAGCGCAGTCAGTTTGGGACAACCTTCCCTGCATACTGAAGACACATCACTCCTCTCTGTTTCACTTGGTTAGCTTTTCTTCTTCACTTTAGAAATGAGCTGCTTTAACTCTGATGTTTTCACTATAATAAATGGAGATTAGTATCATCACTAAGGGGAACTTTGCCAGATAATTTCATGTTTATGGCCTTTTCTTTTTAATTTTTGTTTTGTTTTCTCCATCCTTCACTCTGCCCTGTCTGTGGGAGCTTGTCTCAGAGAGCTGTCATATATGTCAGCTGCTGCTGCTGCTGTTCACACCACCTTAGCAGCAAAGCCTTCCCCAGGGAAACCAGCCAAGTGTGGTGATACAGGCTTAAACTCTGACTAAGAGGCAAGAAGGGTGGCATGATGGCACGCGGCAGTCTTATTGCACTTTTTATAGATGCATCTGTCTGCGTGTGTTTTTTGTATTTGCTTTTATGTGCTTCACAGAAACCATCTCCAAGTCCAGTGTCCAGGCAGACTTTAGTTTACCTCGTAGCAGTCTGAATATACACAACTGTTTAAGATAAATAATAACACAAACCTCTGTTGCCCCCACATTGAAATCATTTTTTTTTCTTGACCTCTTACATTGAGGTCAAAGGTTATTTATGATCAGCTGTATTTGCTTCAGGAAGATTCAGCAGTGTGGAAGCTTGTTTTCCTTAAGCTTAACATTAACCTAAGAATCATCATCAGTCAGACTATAAGTGCTGCGTTTAGCTCAGTGTGAGCAAAGTGGGAGTTTTTGTCCTCGTGTGAGCGGTAAAACTGTGACCTACTCTGTGTGTGTCTGCATGTATTGATTTGGCTGCAAGCAACACTGACTCAGAGCCCTCCTCTTCTCTCTCCCACAGCTCTCCTTTACAAGCCGATTGACCGTGTTACCAGAAGCACCCTGGTCCTTCATGTGAGTACACAGTTTGCACTTAAATGGCTTTCAAGGATCACCCAAAACCGTTACGAACATCAGGAACCCTGATTCTGTAGATGTTGTGGCAGACGTTTCTAACTTCAACTGTATTAAGGCGGAAGACAAACATTTCGGAGAAATATGAGAAATAATGAGCAGGTTGAAAACACATCCGTGAGATTTAAACATTTGCATGTATAGATCCTCAACTTAAGTCTAAAGCCTGCTTTTTGATATTTATCACTGTGTCCTCTCAGTCTAAATCAGCCTACCTCTTTGGAAAAGAAATAATAGTGTAGAAACTGCCAGCTAAGCAAGCAGAGATCTCTGGATGTGTCTAGTTTAGTTATGGTAGTGTAATGCATGAATAAGTTTGCATAAAAGCTGACAGAACATACTCTATGCATCCAATGTGAGTGTGTGTCATGTTCCTGTCACGTATGCAAATGAAGAGAAGAAAATTGGGGATGTTTATCTGGGAGGAAAAATGGTTACAAATGTTGAAAAGGGGCTTCAACAACAAACAAAAAAACTAAACATAAAAAAGAAAACAGGAAGCAAGATTTTCATAGATTGTTTTAGTGTTTGATAAGAAGTCTGTGTTTGTGCAGTGCAATATTTTCAAGAAGGAGATAAAACTAAATTCGAACCCCTGCTTATGCTTGGATAGAGTGAGAAGGTCAGAATTGCTTCATGATAAATAAGTTTTTAGATGATTGAATGTGCTTTCACAGGATTTGCTGAAACACACTCCAAAGGACCACCCGGACTTCCCCCTCCTGCAGGACGCACTACGGATTTCTCAGAACTTCCTCTCCTCCATCAATGAAGAGATTGACCCTCGCAGGACTGCTGTCACTACACCCAAGGGCGAGGTGTGTATGTGTGTATGATAATGTCTATGCAACTACACTCCACTTAAAACACATCGTTGCTAAGTATGAATCAAATTGGACCCTTTAGGTTTGGTCCACATAATGTAACGAGTATAATAACATTAGACAGCAGTATTACCATTTTGTCTTTGAACTTATGTTCACATCTTTATGACATTTGTCTGTCATTTGTTACATGACACTTTGTTAGGTACTTTGAGTAATCTATAATAAATAGTTGCCATTGCTTTAAAACTCCACAAGGTACCTTTAAGTTAAAAAAAAAAAAGAGGGATGCACATCTCTCTTTGTAAAGTAAACTAAAATATATGTTAATTTTATCCACAGTCTCGACAAGGTATCAATTCACAACAACAATTAACATGAAGTTCCGTTTTAGGCCCGTCAGCTGGTGAAGGATGGCTTTCTGGTGGAGGTGTCGGAAAGCTCCAGGAAGCTACGGCACGTCTTCCTCTTCACCGATCTGCTGCTCTGTGCCAAGATGAAAAAGACGGCTGTGGGGTGAGTCCACCTTACGTTTTCCTCTTCATCCTCTGACAGGGTGAAAAGCTGTGAGTGTGATTACAACACAGTGATCTAAATGTGTTTCTTTAAAGCGTAACGTCACCCCCATCTCTGAGCTGAGGGAAATGCTAAAATGATTTGTGAAAGCCAGAAAGGGGAACGAGGAGGGGACGTGGATGTGTGGCGCAGGACTTGCTTATTAATTCTCGAGCCAGAGAAAAATGGAGTGTGTCAGAGTTTTCTTTTGAAGCAGACTGTAGGTATATTCATTTTAGACTTAAGCAGCTTTGGGTGGCAATGCCCTCTTTATTTGGTTTGCTCTCTCTTACATCAATGTACTTTCATAAAATCTTCAAATGTGCAGAGATGTGAAGGGAAATAATGCAAAATCACACAGCCACTGATCTAAATTTCAAAAACACAAAGTAGAGCGTTAGCTGAATATCTTGTAAATGATGAGACTCAATCAGTATAAAATGAGCGTCATTTCAAAGACTTCCTTCAAGGGCAGAGGCCTCTGATTAGAGGGCGTTAGCACTCTTTTTAAATATAAATTTCATGGCAAAGAGTAGTACTGAACAGTCGACTCTAGCTCACCGTAGGCCTCACAAGGTTCAGGATGTTAGGCTATGTGAAATACCAATTTGTATACATTTGGTAGAAATGCTAATGTTAACACATTCATCACAGTGCAGTTCTATTATTTAGCTTAAGGCTCATAAAACCTGTTTAAGTGTGTTCTTTTTGAACTGTCCTCTCCGTGTTTCTACCTATGTGTCATGCAGTTTTCCTTCCACATCATCTCGTCAAACTCTGTGAAACAGAAAGGATCACTTCGGCATCTTGTCTCTCTCTCTGATTCTGGCTATGACTAACACAATGGTTTTTGTAGCCTCAGTAACAAAGACAAAGACTTGCAGGCATTTTGTCTCTGTTGCTTTGAGGAGAGAAGCAGAGTAGCAGATCTCCATGCAGAACAGCGTTACGCTGAAGGTGTTAATCACTAAAAAACAATTGTGTAAGCCTAAGCAGAGGGTTTTGTGTTTCAGAGTGCAATCTGAGCAGGGGGCAAAGTAAAGAGAGGTGACAGGAACAGATTGCTCGTGTTTTTGTTTGTGTGCGGTGCTGCATCTAAATGTTTGACACGTGTCACTGGATTGAGTGTCGCACTTATAGCACTGGCTCGCCTCGTCAGCACAGCAGCTCCTGTTAGTCTGATTGGATCCTGTTTTGGTTGACATTCACCGTTCGCCCCTTACTTGGAGGAACACACAGCGTTGCCATAACTACCAAACCTGTAAATCGGACTATTATGGTCTGGGTTGTTATCTCAGTGTGCCGCCTACGGCCTACACTCACACACACAGAACAGAGCAACCATCCAGAAACTCAATCACCTTGACTTTAGTCACTGAGGATTCCTAATCCCTGCTGAAAACCATGATTATCTCCAGTCTATCATTTTAGAATTAGTCAAATTTATGGCTGCACTGCTGCACGTTCTGCATCCTGGATATTTCATTATTTCTTTATATATATGCCACCTTTGCTGTTTGGTATTAAAGAACTACAAGATTTGATATGGTGATTTATTCATTTGCTTCTCAGTCATGTATCAAACCTAGCGCCGCCCTTTTCTTTGTGTTCCTGTAAATCTGTGTTAGAGTGTGATTAGAACAGAAACAAATGGGTGGTCTGTAGCATAAAAAGACTTCCCGAAAGACCCAAGAGCACTGAGACAAGAAGGGTTTGATAATGGAGTGGGTGGGTGGGGCAAAAGATCAGGGGACCATAATCAGCAGCGGGAGGATGTAAAATTAATGTACTTAGATAATGAAGAAATGACAAAGCCTGTGTGGTGGGAGCTGATAGCATCACTGCAAAAGCTTTGAGTGGGAGCACAAGACTAAACACGAAGCGAAAGTTAATTTTTGATATGGCTGAACAAATCTTTCCAGTCCCACTTAAAGTGCATGCATGAAAAAAAACAAGTGCAGGAAATAAAGTAGATTACTGGTGTTGCCGGTAGCTGCTGTACTGAGATCAGTGACATCCAGACCACATTTGTCATTTTACACGTGTGTTCACCATCTTAACATGCAGACTGAAGAACCAGTATGGAACTGCTCCCAGTCCACAGTGGTTCCGCCTTTCAGATATTTGTAGTGGTGTAAAGTGCAACGTGCAAAGGAGAATATGACAGAAATAAGTGCCTTAAATTTTCACTTGATTATAGCACTTGTATATATATAGCACCACTGGTAATATTAACATATGCTTGTTCAGTATGGATTCATTGCACCATCAAGCTGCTTAAACTAGCCGTTTGATAAGGGTATTATACCGTTAATGAGTCGACTGTGCAGCACTCAGAAATGCTAATTAAAGTCTCATTAGAGACAGTGCACATTAGTGTCCTCAGCCCTTGTAGAAGTAGCAGTCTGCATTCATCATTTTTATTAATATAGCTTTGAATGATTGGGCTATAAAGGATAGAGGTCAAATGAGCACATTTTTTAATAGAAAAGTGTAACATTTGTTAGTATGACTTTAAATTGTAATGCTCTCATTAGACTGATTAGTGCAATTTGCGAGGCTGGTTGGATGCTGGTGTTTAAGGTCAATTTTATAGGTCCATTCAGCATTAGTAAAAAAGAGAAAATATGATTTTTTTTTTTTTTTTGATTAATTGTGTTTCATCTCTTCCTTTTCCATTCCTGCACCCTTCCATCCTTTCTCTCTCTCTGCAGTCGCCATCAGCAGTATGAGTGCAAGTGGTACATCCCTCTAGCAGACTTAACTTTCCAAACCCTGGATGATTCAGACGCTTGCCCGAGCATCCAGGTCCTGCCAGAGCACGAGATTGAGGAGATGAAGATCAAGATCTCAGTCTTAAAGAATGAGATACAGAAAGAGAAGGTAATCCCTTTTCCTGGCATTTTAAGCCAAATTCAATGTATTCCTGTGGCTTAGAATGGCTTAGTCAGCTATCTTGGGTTTAATTTTGAGCTGATCCTGGATTAATGAATAAAGAAGCAAGTTCAGGGTTTGGAGCCCAGTTAGAGAGCCTTGATAAGAAAAGTTGTTGGTCTTATTACAAAGAAGTAGGAGGTTTTTGATATTCATCTTTAAATTACAACATAAGCATTAAACAAATAAGCGTGCAGCATTTGGTGCCAAGATCCACATGATTAGGAGAAGTCAGTTCTTTTAAGTTAGCCTCTCTGCCCTGAGCTTGGACTGTTAAGTGTTCCTTAGATTTAACCATCAGATGGATTCTTATTATATATAATCTTAATCATTTTATTATATACAAATGATTAAGAAACAAATGAGAGGTTTGGTGTGGTATCAAACTTTTGTAACCCTTTACTTCATTGTTTATTATAGCATATGAGGGCTTTAATAAGGGAATCATTACTGTTGTGTGAGCACATAAAAACAGACAAACAGGTGAAGTCCAAATATGAATAATGCACATCCTTAAACTGAAGTATAAGTGGCAAAAGTGCTGATCCAGAATTAAAGTGGGAAATGTGTGCCACCGTATCAGCCTGTTTTCTTTAGCACATGCTGAAACATTCAGTTGTTGTTTGGGGTTGAAATAAAAGATGTTACAAGTACACAGTAATCCGCCCCCGCACTCATAGCTGAGTTTAAAGGCTTCAGGAGCAGAGAGTTCCTGTTATTCCCCTCTCACAGCGTTAAACTCGCCCACCCGGAGCACAGTGAGTGACCACGGCTGGTATGTGGAGTCACAGGAGGCGAATGCAGGGAGAGATTGAGCTGATTGTATCCAGGCAGGCTCTGACTCACCACTTCCTGGTGAGGGTTGGGACTATGTATGAATTTGTTTTCCTCCAATAATGTCAAGAAACTGTTCCATGAATTATATATAAAGACGCTCACTTTAAGCAGCTCGTGCAAAGACTTTCCTGGCAAATAGGGAAGATTTCAATAAGCCAGGACGGAGTAGTCATTACTTTAAACTTTAATTTGTAGTTTAATAGGTTGTTAAAATATAGAAGATATACAGCTTGTTTTCGTCATGACATACAGAACAGAGGCAAAAAAAATCAAACTAATTAATAATAGAAGATGTGGTATTATTCAGAGGGATTGTATACGGAGTGAGATCTTTGTAGTCACTTCCAACCAAACACAACCAAATGTGGTTGGGTCTCAAACCTAAGAGGTCCTACAAGTGTGATCCTTGCAACCACTGGACAAATGTAATAGAAACCATTCATTATCTAATTTACTGGACAACTTAATTAGTCATCTGTAGGCCAGATTGTTCCATCCGCAAAGTTTTTCTTTTTTCTCTCACATCCCACTTTTCATACAAAGAGGTGACAATGGAAACAAAAAGACAAGCGACTGAATACCCTGGCTTAAATCAGACCTTGATTTCACTGCACATATTTTCCTTCTCTGTCTGTTTGGGGTATACTTTTGTTATTTTTAACTTGTGCAGTTTCTTGTAGTTTTTATGCTCTGGTTAAATTTAAATTTGACAGATTGTGGTGCAAAGGGACTCAAACTTCTGACGTCTTTATGTGTTCACACCCTTTTTTTTATAACTTGTTCAGATTTGAAACCACTAGTGGAATATTACACTTGGAGGTGGAAGTTTACTGTGTGTCTCTGTGAAATCTGTTTAACTCCCTGATGGAGGCTTGTCTGTGTTGGAGTTTGTTTTTTTTTTAAGGCTAAACATGACCATGCTATGAGAATAAAGACATTTTAATCGTTATTTAAAAGAAAATGCCTTGGGAGAAAGCTGGCAAAAACATTAATCAGTCACTTTAAGTCATTAAAATGACTTTGAGTGGTGAAACTATAATGCTTCTAGAGATTTTTATAACCTGAAGAGATCCATAAAGCTGACTGTAAACTCAGTGTGACTGTCTGTTATCCATGATATCAGCTGTAATATCGGCTTCATTTTGTTTGTTAATGGAAAAATGCAGTTCGAGCTGAAGCAACTTCAGATATTTTTAGTCTCAATCAAACTAGGGGCTACTTCCTCTGTGCTGGCAACTAAATAATACAAATACAAACAAAATAATCCCAAAGTAAATTCATTTTCAATGATATGAAATGGAGAAAAAAAGGAAATTACTTTTCTAAGCTCTCAAAGTCAGATTATATCATCCCTCTGCATCTCGACCCCCACTTTGTAAGTCGCTCTGAATCTAAAAATACAAGCGTCTGCTATGTGTGTCAAGATCTGAGCTGAGTTATGACTCAGAGAAGTCTCACTGTCACAATCTGCAAAACCTCCCCTGTTTCAGATGCTCTGTATTTTACTCTCTGTCACTTTAATGAGTAAGTTTTAACACTAAATGAAATTTAAACAGTCTCTTTTCTTGTCCGTGTCTTTGTGCAGAAAGCACCGAAGGGTCAGAGCCGCGTGGAGCGTCTCAGGAAGAAGATGAACGAACAGGAGTCCTGGTTGCTCCTGCACTCACCCACCATCCCTTTTCGCATCCACAACAAACATGGAAAGGTACTCTGCCCTTCTTATGCTGTTGTTGACTGTATTTGTGTCACTGCACTGTGCAAGTTCCACCACTAGAGGGACACATTTTGCTTTCAAAGAATCTGCTGTTACAGATTAAGTTTAGTTTCCCAAAAAATAAATCTGAAGACAACATGAGAAATTTCACATCACAGCAATTTATGTGTGCTTGTTGGGATTTTTTTCCAGCTATTTCAATAGTAATTTTAATAAAAAGGTAACATGATGCATTTGTTAACAGTGTTTTTGTGTGTGTGTGTGCAGAGCTACCTGTTCCTCCTCTCCTCTGACTACGAGAGGTCAGAGTGGAGGGAAAGCATTCAGAAACTCCAAAAGAAAGGTAATATTGTGTTCACTTTTCAAACACTGCTCCACAGAGAAGTAAAAGTTTGACCACAGTTCCCTATATGTTTTTTTTTTTTTTCTTCCAGACCTCCAATCATGTGTATTAAGTTCTGTAGAGCTCCAAGTTCTGACCAGCTCCTGTTTCAAACTCCGAACTGTCCACAACATTCCTGTCACCAGTAACAAAGACGGTAAGAAACACAAGCAGTATCATTTTTGTCTCCCTTTTTCTGCTTTTCGTGCGTCCTCTTCCCTCTGCTTTGAATTTAACTTCACACAAAAGTGCCTGTTACACTCTGAGCACTAAAAAGCCACATAATAAGAGAGAGGGGCCTTGCAGGAGATAAATTTAGGCTACAATATGTTTCCTATCTAGCTCGTAGCGGTCAATGCCATGCAGTGTGTCGGGGGTGAGCTCTCAGCTTCTATATGTTTGTTTTTGCTCCAGATCTCCTCATTGCAGCCGCTCTCAGAGACTGGGGGGTGACATTAAAGCCATCTGGCTGATCTACTCTGATC
>VUQS01055175.1:0-12416 GCA_015108495.1 Heterochromis multidens | reverse complement strand
CTTCCCTTTTGGGTGGCTGTAGCTCAGGAGGTAGAGCAGGTCACTTACTAATCGGAAGGTTGGTGGTTCGATTCCTGGCTGCTCCAGTCTGCATGCCAAATATCCTTGGGCAAGATACTAACCCCAAGTTGCTCTCCGATGCATTCATCGGAGTATGAATGGTTAGACACGAAGCACTTCAGCACAGAAAAAGTGCTTGTATGAGTGGGTGTGAATGGGTGAATGAGGCAGTTGTATAAAAAGCGCTTTGAGTACTCCGGGAGAGTAGAAAAGCGCTATATAAGAATCAGTCCATTTACCATTTACCATTTACCATGAGGTGAAACGAAGTTTTACTCTCAGGTCCCGGTTAAAAGCCAGCGAGAATGTGAACGCACAAGAGCAATATACAGAAAACATATTTACATTTACATTATATTTTAATAGGAAAATAAAAGAATTCTAAAGTGTGTAGTTTATAGTGCAAAGGTACAAGTGGGTTCTCGTGTGTTATTTTTGGCTGGGAGCAGCATAGACTACAGAACACCACCACCAATTATCATCAAAAGCTCCCTTATTTTCCTGCACATTTGCACTAGAGCTGGTTTTAGTTGATGTTGAGTGAGGAGGAAAATAATAGATAACAATTTTTATTGCACAGAATTGGAAGAAAGGGGAGGTATGAGGAAACTGCCTTCAGCACAGAAACAACATCATCAGTCCTGCTGATAACACGACATTGACTCTTTGCAAGCCTCTACAAAGCTATTAACACAGAACCCAGTATGATTATAGCTGAGTGTATGGCGCCCAGCCAAGCAGAGCTTAATTTTCATCAGGTAACAAAAGCAGTGATCACCTTTTTGCCTCCCTGACTGCGTGTTTCTACGGATGTACTGTGGCCACATTTTTCTATTTCATTTAGCTCCTTTCTTTTGTGGGATTTTAAGCTTGTTGAGACCTTTGTTTTTGCCACATTGTTTTGCACCTTTGTGCTTTATTTAAGGTGTGTCGTTATAGGTGGTATTTATTGTTGTGGCTGCTCTAACACAGGAATTTTTCAAATTTTGGGATAAAGAAAGTATATCTTATTTTACCGCTTTGGGCTTGTTTTCACCAAATTTGCTGTCAGGCTTGTTTTAAAACGTAAACACTTAAAGATCTTCTGTGTGTCCTCATAAAGCCTCGATTATACTTTCCACGTCTGGATGTCCGTGTGCATGGCTGCAATGGAGTATAACCAGGGATTTGTGCAGCCTAAGGTTCATATTGTTAACTAGTAATTAATTAATGCAAAGCAGTGCATCTCGGGTCATGTGTAGTGTATCAAACCTTCTTCAGGCAGTAAAAAACTAATTAAATCATTACTTTTTAAATAAGTAATCGATAATATGCCTTACTTTTTTAAGTAATGGCCTCAACACTGTACACAACACACCAGCCTTACATAAATCATCACATTTGACCAGGTTTTAAGGTTAGATTTAGGTTTCGTATGCAGTATTATTTGCAAATTGATGACATTGCATACATGGAGCAACATTAATCATGAGGATGTAGGAACATCAACAAAGCGATATTAAATCGAGTTATGTGCTAGACAGTTTGTTTTTTGTCTTTAGCCGTCAAGTCCCGAACAATCTGACGCAGAGCCTGATGAGCTGGAAGAAGAGGAGGAGGAACCAGAGCAGAAAACAGCCTATCAGAAACTTCTTTCAACTCTCAGCCAATCCACAGGTGAAGTTCAGAGTGAAGAGGAGGACAGCACAGATGACGAAGAGGAAGAAGAGGAGGAGCTTCTTGGTGAAGGTGAGCTGTTTATTTCCAGAGCACTTTAATTCATCCGGCACTTCGGACTTCACTGAATATGTTTGTGCGTTTTATTGCAGATGAGAGCGACGTTGAGGATGGAAGTGAGGGTGGTGATGAAGATGAAAAGGGAGAAGGGGAACCTGCAGATGGAGAGGAAGCTTTCATGGAAGCAGGAGGGGAGGACGAGAGGAAGGAGGCAGGTGATGAAGAGTTTTTAGACAAAGAGCATGAGTCCCAGTTCTGTCTGGAGACCAACTTCACGGGGAAAGGAGACCAGGAGGAAACACAGGATGAAGATGATAAAGGTAATTAAAGGGTGGAGGAATTTCTTTTCAAAATAAAAGTGATCCTGAATTCCCTATCTAGTAGCTTAAAAGATGGATTTTTAAATGTTTTCTTGATTTATTGCACAGCCCTAGATACATGGTATGGTATGTTTTATTGTTTTTTTCTTTATTTGCAGACATGTTTATACAGCATTTGGACACAGAGCTTGATGAAGAGGACGTGCAGCAGATAACATCAGGCTGCAAATCAAAGACTCAGATTACGGTACACTAGTCTCATTAAATACATAAGTGTTTTCTTTACTAAAGGGGACTTCTAATGCTCCTTCCCAGCTGCATATTTTTTTATCTTACTGATCCTCGGTGCAGCCAATCATTTTTAAGTCCTCTGTCTGAAACAAGCTGTGTTAGCTCCTCCTCCTTTAAGGCCACCCAACCTTCTTCTGATTGGCTGCACCTCACAAACTGAAGGTTTGAACAGCAGAGGGGGTGGGGTTTCTGTGCTAATAGACCAAGCTGTGTGCCTGAGATGACTGTGTTAAGCATATTTGCTCTCAGTGACATCATATGGAGCCATAAGTAGAAAAAGCAGCCTGGAACTGAGCTTTTGGCTCACAGGGGTTACCTGCACATGTTCTTGCCATGGTTAATATGAGCATCCACCATTGTATCAGTGTATATATATCACATGAAATAAGAAAAAGCATGATAGGTAATAAAAAGTAAAGTTTCTGTCTTTGCCTTTCTCTTGCTTAGTGGCCAAAACTGGGAACTCTGCTCTGCACTAACCCCCTGGAGAAGTTTGGCTCTGTTGGCCCTCAGAAAGACACAAACCTCCCAGTTTTCCACAAACTTGTGGAGACCCGCTGGAAGGATCTGAACGAGACATTCAATCCTAAAGGGGAGGCTGAAGAGATCAGCCCTCTCCAGCTGGAGTTGCTGGCCCTCATGGGCTCCTACAAGGATCTGTACTACCCGGAGACATGTCCTCTCAAACAGGGACCACATGTGCGCAGTGCATACTGCCTCCATGTGCTCAACCATGTACTGAAGGCCAATTCCTGGGTCTTGGCCCACAACACGCAGCTGAAAGAGCGGAAAGGTCAGACTAAAGCTGGAGCCGAGCCACAGGATGAACTCCGAGACCAAGGACTGACCAGGCCAAAGGTAATCCACTGAAATGTTCATTCATAAGTAGTTCTTCTTCTTCTGAATTAAATATTAATTTGTTGTATGTCAGGCTAATCTGCTGTCATCACTGTGATGAATCTGTTAGGTCCTGATCCTCGTTCCATTTCGGGGCAGCGCGCTGCAAGTCGTCCATATGCTCATCAGCCTGCTGGAGACCAAAGGCAAGAAAGTGATGGTCAGCAACAAGAAAAAGTTTAAGGAAGAGTTTGGAGAGGAGGCGGATGAGAAGCCGCCCAGTTTGCGGAGACCAGACGACTATAACGCTATCTTTACAGGCAACGTGGACGATCACTTCAGGATAGGTATGGTCTGAAAAAAGAAGCTGACCTTCTTTAAAAACTTAAGTTTGTCCTTCTGACAACCTTTCCTGTTGCTGTGCTTTCTCTTCTCCAGGTGTCTCCATTTTGAAGGGCAGCATTCGCCTCTATGCTCCCTTCTACTCATCAGACATCATCATTGCATCTCCCCTGGGCCTTCGCACTGTGCTGGGAGCAGAAGGAGAACGCAAGAGAGACTTTGACTTCCTGTCCTCCATCGAGCTGCTGGTGGTGGATCAGGCAGACGTCTTCCTCATGCAGAACTGGGAGCATGTCCTGGTAAGAATAGGTTTTACTGCTGGGAAATGTGGTGCCCTCTGCTGTGTGGGAAGCAACTGTGGGCTTATATAAATAAAACCATGTTTGAATTTTAGCTGTAAGGAAACAGATTAAGGCTTCGTTTAAGCCACGTTCTGACCAGATTTATTTCCCTCATGCTTTCAATGCTACCTGCTGTAGTCATTTATCACAATCAAGTCCAAAGTGCATTTGAGAACCTCTGACGGTGATAATTAGAGCTGAAATTCCCTGCTGTTACTCCTGTAATTTAAATCTGTACTTTGATTATCTTTGTTGGAAAATTATCTGTTTCTTATCAGCTCAGAGTAATAATTAAACTTCAGTGTGAAAATGGAAGAAGTTGATAATGTTTTTTGCTGATTTGATGGAAACTAACAGCGACATAGAGACCAAATAGATGATGTAAAGAAATCAAAACCATCAGGAGAATTACGACCTGTAGAATAATTACTGAACCTTGGTAATTTCAGCTGAGAGTAGCTACCACTGGTCTCTCTTTTTTAGCCTGTGTTTGTTAGGGATAGACACTGGGTATTTACTGGGACCTCTTCGACTCTTCTTCAAGGATAACGTCCCCCACACCCGCTCTTTAAACGATTCTCTATAGTTCTAGCTTTAGAACTATAGAGGCCTGATTTTTATTTTAGTGGGGTCTTTGGCTTTGCCTGTTTCTTCTGTTTGTTTGTTTTTTCTCTTACTACCAAATTTTATCAGTCCAGCACAGCATCAACGTTATGGACGGGCTTCGGGGGTCCATGCCCGCCCAATAAAGTCACTGTGCTCCCTCAGCTATACTACTTAAACTACAAGTTACATTAATTCATACAGTTTGGTAAGGAAAAACTTAAACACCCATATCAGCGGTGTTATTGCAGTAGCATATTGCAAAATGATTCATTTTTTAATTTAATGATTGTTGCTGTATTATCAGAAACAGATTGCATGGAATTGCCAACTTGACCCCATTCAATTGCAGGCTGATAGCAGACTGACTCTTGTCTTATGGCAGGTTTTAGTGACAGTGTTGGTATGCTTGACAATCTCATTTTGCAGTAAAAAAAATTAACTGAAGTGAGATAACTTTATTTTATTGGATAAAACAGATATTGACAAAGTTTAACTTTGAGGACATAATGTTAAAAATCGCAATAATATCGTATCGTGAGTGAAGTATGGTGATGATATCGTATCATAGGGTGTTTGGTGATTCCCACCTTTAGCCATGAAGAGCTTTAAAAGTAAGTAAGCAATAAAATCATAAAAAGTTAAAGAGTTTAATTAATTTAATTAATTTTAGTTGAAGAGTTTAATTAATTTAATTAATTAATTTTAGTTGAATAGTCCTCATGGTGGTGAGCAAGACTGGGCTCATGGTCACTGTATTTTTTTTTAGGTATTGACAGTGTTGTGCACCAAGAATCCATCCTCCAGAGGCAGGAAGCAGGAAGGACCTGTAATCTGAAGTTTTCTGGCAACACAAAAACAACATTTGCTCTACGCGCTAGATTTTAATCCTTCATTCATCCCTTTCCCCAAAATAATAAAAATCAAGTTGAATGAGACCCAGTATCCATGCTAGAGGGCATATTAAGCCTCTTTTCCACAAGTACCTACTCGGCTCGACGCGACTCGAATCGGTCTCAGTGGTTTTCCATTACAATTGAGTACCACATCAATGTGGGTGGGGTCATTATAGCAAGGCGGCCTGAAAGTCCCGTGACGTCATTTGTATGCGACACAAACACAACAATGGAGGACATCGAAGGGATGGAATACCTGCTGCTAAACGGATGGTAAACGTCTGCAACTCGTCGTTGGACCACAGTGTTGGTTTGTGTGTAGCCATTTCCCTCGTCGTGTTTAAAAAATACCAAGTTTGATTCTTGAGAAGGAGTTGCTCTCGTGACTTATCCAGTGACGTCACTCACTGGCCAATCAGTGGCATGCAGTCTGTTGACGTCACATTTTCAGATCAACTTGGCTCGCTTGGAACTCGCTGGTACTAAAAAAAGTACCAGGTACCTGGTAGTACCAGGTACTACCACCTAATGGAAAACCCTTAAAACCGAGTTGAGTAGGTACTAGTGGAAACAAGGCTTAAGATTTTGACGGAGTGATCTGAAAATACCAAAGCTGTCTGATCATTACCGAGCAGATAACCTGATTTAAAACTGAAGATGGTCCAGATTTAAATCAGGTGAGGTTTTTGTTTTCTGGGCCTGTTCCTTTTTGATCAAACCTCAGAGTGAATCGCAAGCAAATTCTGAACTGTCTTTGAACCACCTTGACTTTTATCCTCCACCTTCCCCCATAATGTTCTTTTTTTTGTTCTTTTTTTTTTTTATGCCCACCAGCACGTGATGAAGCACATGAACCTGCAGCCGCTGGACTCCCATGGTGTCGACTTTTCCAGAGTGAGGATGTGGAATCTGAACAACTGGGCTCGACACTACAGGCAGACACTGGTTTTCAGCTCCATTCAGGACCCACAGATCAACAACATCCTCACCAAACACTGCACCAACTACAGCGGACAGGTAGGCCACACTTCACACTTTACACTCAACGGTACTGAGAGGCAGGTGGATGTAAACCCTTAATTATGCCACATTTGCAGAATAAGGCCCTGAAATAGGAGCAAAGTGTTAACTTAAAAATAATTTAATTGTCATGTTTTCTTTGTGTGTTTTTGGCCCAGGTTGTCATAAAAAACGTGCCAAAAACAGGCTCCATCTGCCAGGTCCTGGTTCAGCTGCCTCATGTGTTCCAGATGTTTTCCTGCGACAGCTTCATTGACCACGATGCTCGGTAAGGTCCAGCATGTACCTTCATCCTAAAATCTTTCCTGACGGTATCACTTTTTTTTTCTCTCATATATAAATCCTGGCAGCTGATTGGCTATTGTCTCTGATTCTGTGTGTAGGTTTCAGTTCTTTATAGACAAAGTGCTGCCTCAGTACAGGGATTCGGTTATGTCCCACACTCTGATCTACATCCCATCTTACTTCGACTACATTCGGCTGCGCAACTACATGAAGAAAGAGGAGATGAACTTTGCCAGCATCTGCGAGTATTCCAGCAAATCGGAGGTGTCCCGAGCCCGCCACTTTTTCCAAAAGGGGGAGAAACAGTTTCTGCTCTTCACGGAGCGCTTTCACTTCTACAAGAGGTCAGTTCTTTGTAATGCCCCGTCAGGTGGGCTGTTTCCATATTAAATTAAACAAATCTGAAAAAAAGTTCCCACCTGACCACCTCTGAATCAGCTGATTTATTTTGTATAGTATTCTTTAAATTCAATTCTGAAAAAAATGTTTAACTGCAGCCAAATCAATTTTACACCCACTCAGTGTGTCACAATCTAAAGCCAAAAAAAGCATCGATTTTATGGGATGTATCATAGTCTCAATAGCAAACCTTTACCAATTTCTCTCTTATTGCCTCTTAAGCTTATAACAGTTTTCTTTTGGCTTTACTAAACTTTAAAGGGGACTGTCCAATTGCTGTTACAATATAGGCTTCAACTGTGAGGGGACTTTGTGTTTTCACCAAGTGACAGCATTCCTTCTGTCGGCCGTGAAGGCTTTAAAAGCAGTAATCTTGAGTTAACGTCACCAGATAACAGATATATTTATAGTTCACTTCATTGTGTTCAGCTGATAGCCTGCTGCATATGATAGGGTACCAAGAGAGGAACTGTGGTACTGCGTGAGAAAGTCAGGAATGGCAGAGAAGTATGTGAGGGTGGTGCAGGACATGTATGAGGACAGATGGGTTTAAGGTGGGGATGGGATTATATCAGGGATCTGCTCTGAGCCCCTTCTTGTTTGTGATGGTGATGGACAGGCTGACAGATGAGGTCAACCAGGAGTCTCTGTGGACTATGATGTTCACATACAACCTTGTGACCTGTAGTGAGAGTAGGGAACATGTGGAAGAGAGCCTGGAGAGGTGGAGGTACGCACTGGAGAGAAGAGGAATGAAAGTCAGTGGAAGCAAAACAGAATACGTGTGTGAATGAGAGGGAGACAGGTGAAAGGTGAACATGCACGGAGTAGAGGTAGTGAAGGTCGATGAGTCATTACTAATCACATTGAATGATATCAAACCTTAAATGCACTTTGAACAATTAATAGAGCTCATAATCTTGATTTAGAGAACTTATATAAATCTATGCTCTCAAGAAACAAGTTGATAAAAAGCAGATTTTATTACAGCAGCTTGATGCTCGTAGTTCAGCTGTGGGTTAAACAGGCTGCAAGACATGTAATCATTCTTTTCCATTTGTAAAGGATGATCCAGTGTATCCTCTGGTAAAGGAGGTATTAAAGGAAAGTTTGTCAGTCAGTTCTAGCCTGTGTCTCTTTCATTGTTAAAGAAAATTGTCACTCAGCTCAATCCAGCATCTTGTCCCACTGACGTGCTCCCACCTTTCCTTTTTAAAGAGCTCTGGTAGACTCTTGGACCGATTGTTCAAACTGTTAACAGCAGTCTCACTTCTGGTGTTGTGATACTTATTTTAAACAAGCTGTGGTGCACCTGCTGATTTAAACTTGGATGCTTTGATTCTCTCTAATTTTAGACCTATTTCAAAGCTGCCATTCATGTCTAAAGCTTTAGAGAAAACTGTACCTTTACAGCTGCAGTCGTTTTTAGATATTCATAGGATTCTGGATGTTTTCCAGTCTAGGTTTAAAACCATCCACACCTTTGAATCTGCACTTTCAAGAATTCTTAATGATCTCTTGCTAATTACCGACTGGTGACTTCGCCATTCTTGTGATTTTAGATCTTATTGCTGCTTTTGACACAGTGGTCCACACCATTCTCATGTCTCGTGTAGAACGCTATGTGGGCATCAAAGGTAAAGCCGCAGAGTGGTTCAGATCCTTTTTATCACAGAGAACCTTCTCGGTTCATCTTGGTGACTCTGCATCTTCCTATGCCCCTCTCTCATCTGGAGTTCCACAAGGTTCAATTCTTGGGCCAATCCTCTTCTCTCTTTATCTTCCCCCCTGGGATTGATTTCTAAAAAACATGGCCTAGCCTGCCATTGTTATGCGGATGACACCCAAATTTACATGGCAATAAAAAGAAATAATGTCAGCCCCCTTAACCCTCGGGGGTCCAGGGTATAATTAGCCGTTTTCGACTACTTTTGATTTTTCCTTTATATTTCACCTTTAAAAACTGTTTACCTTGCCTTGTTTGGTATCATTCTTCAAACATAAAATCCGAGTTGGAAAAAGTTAGATTTTTTTACTGTGAAAACCACAAACATTGTTTAACGAATCATTTTCATAACTTGAAATGCAAATATAAATTGTAAATTTCAAAAAATTATGTACAAATTTAGCAAACAGCAAAGTTATAAACAACTATTTACTTTAAAATGCAGGCAATGCTTCAAATGTTTTTTGTACAACTAATTACAAAAGAATCAGAATAAAATGCCACACAAATTATTTGTGCCACTCCAAAAAAATAGTTCCTGTCCACCACAAGACAGAGGGGCACATCACAGACCTGACACCTTCAGGGTGTATCACTCCTCCTGTTGTTCACCTGGAGACGACAGTATTAAGAAAAGAAGCATGGTGTAAATTATTTATCATAAGTCTGGTTTTACTTGGCCTATCAACACAATTTAAAAACTGGTATATAGTTTGTACTCAGCAGCTTCAACACAAGTTGAAATGGAGACTCTAAGAGGCTGCGTCTTGCTGCTACGTCATCTTAAATTGGTCATGTGATTTGGATGCACCGGCGCGTCCATCGACTCCAGAGGGTTAAACCACTGCTGGAAAGGACATCAAAGCATAGATGGCCTCAAATTTAATAATTGTATTCACATCCAGTGCTGCTCCTCTCTTGGACCTGCGCCCTCT
Organism: Heterochromis multidens; assembly: GCA_015108495.1. Taxonomy (NCBI): domain Eukaryota; kingdom Metazoa; phylum Chordata; class Actinopteri; order Cichliformes; family Cichlidae; genus Heterochromis; species Heterochromis multidens. The sequence continues at coordinate 2,645 of VUQS01055175.1, read as the reverse complement.
GCAGCTGTATGTAAAACCAACAGTAACCAATCTCAGTGTCAAATTGGACTATGATTTTAAACTAGATAAGCAGATCAATTCTGCAGTTACAGCTAGTTTTTACTAGTTGAGGCTCTTAGCGATGGTCAAATCCGCTTTATGTCTTAAAATTTTTCAATGTCTTACTCATACTCATTACGTTTGGACTACTGTAATGCACTTTACATTTCCCCCATCCTGGCTTCCCTCCACTGGCTCCTCGTTTATTTTAGGATCCATTGTAAGATTTCATTTTTTTGTTTGTAAAACTTGTAATGGATCAGCACCAATTTGCAAATCTAAGCCGCTGACTTCATACGTTCCCTCGAGGTCACTGAGGTCAGTGGACCAGCTGCTCCTGGTAGTCCCAAAAACTCGACTGAAAACCAGGGGCGATCGAGTTTTTTAGCTATAGCCCCCAAACTTTGGAATCATATTCCTGCCCATGTTAGGATGGCCCCCTTGTTGTCTCTTTTTTAAAACACACCTTAAAACTAATTTTTACTCCTTGGCTTTTAACTCAGAATGAGAGCAGTGTGTTCTTACCTTGTTTTTATTATTTTATTTTTTTGCCTTGTGGTGTTTTGGTCCATATTGTCCCTTGTGGTGTAGTAAAGGTTTTAAAAAGCCTGATCTCTGATTCGCTTCCATTAGGTACACAATCAAAGGGATCCAGAACCTGATATTTTACGGATTGCCCTCCTTCCCGCACTTCTACAGCGAAGTGTGTAACATGCTGGCAGCAGTGAGTCAGGGGGAGGAGGCCAGCTGGACCTGCACGACCCTCTACTCCCGCTACGACGCCCACAAACTGGTGGCCATCACCGGAGCACAGCGAGCAGGACAGATGCTGAACTCCAACAAGACTGTTCACCTCTTCATCACAGGAGGGGAAGACAGAAATTTCTGATGAGACTGGACGGATATGAAAAGGACCACTGGAGTAAATTGAGCATAATATCCACTGTGCTTAATAAACAGGAAAGTTTCCACATGAACCAGGAAGAAAACATGTTTATTGGCTTTGTTGCTGCAGCTGGAGCCATCATTTAAAGAAACCAGAAAACATTCCTTTGCTTTGTAAATGAGATTATTAAGTGGTCACTGATAAAAGAGTTGGATGTCTATTATTTTTTTTTAAAAACTTTCCTTATATTTTATTTGGTTAAAGTTCATGTGTAGCAATACCTGACCAAACATGGTCCTGAAGTGCTAAAATAACTACACAATAGTTTTTATGAGTTGATTATTCATTAATTTCCTGAGAATTTTAATCCAAAACAAATTGAAAGCATGACTTAATGCTGATTCTTTAAAGGTGGCCTATTCATTTCTGGCTCTATATTTGTGTTCTTGGACTCTGCTAGAGTAGAGTAGCATAATTTAGAGTTCAGAATAATCCTTATAAATCTTAAACAAGGATGGTGTAGATTAAAACTTTAATGTCTCTGTGACACCACGACAGTCAAGGTTATAAATAGATAGGACAAATGACAGAGTGCATTATGACTGCTGAATACGGAGAGACTAAACCTCACAAAGTCAACATGTAAAGGATTTTGAGGGTCCAAAGCAATGAGAAATCCCTCATTTCAGTCAGGTCATTGAGGGTGGCACCAGTATTCTTGTAGCTTCATTATTTAATTCCAGTTTGCTCCTGTTTTTAAGACTATCAAACCACCAAAGGTTGGGAGATAAACACTGGTATTTAACAAGAAGAAATCCCCAGCAGACCAAGGCTCATGGAGGGGCAACTATCTTTTGCATTGGGTTTGGGGAGTGAGGGGAAAGATAAGAGAGCAGGAGGAGTATATAGAGACCACGATCAAATGCCCAAATAAATTAGAGAACACAAAGTGAAAGGCGTGTAAAAATGTTGGTAAACCAAAAATTATGAGCCATTTTTTCCTCTCTTTTGTTGTTAAATGCAGATGTCACTGATAAGTCCTAGGCTTGAGTTACCCTGGGGGTAAGGAGACTGTTTTTTGGTTTTAAATGAGTCTTTTCATGGAACAGTCTAACTTCCATTAGACCAATTTATGTGCAACATGAAGACCACTCTAAAGTACCTTTGTGAAGCCCTGACTTAAAGAAAAGCTTTACAGTGCCTTGCGAAAGTATTCATCCCCCTTGGCATTCGTCAGGTTTTTTTGCCTCACAACCTGGAATCAACATGTTTCACAGTGACATTTCATGTGATGGATCTGCACAAACTAGGCTGCGTTGGTGAAGTGAAATGAGAAAAAAATATGGAAAAATGAATTTTTAATAAATTAAAATCTGAAGATTGGCATGTGCATAAGTATTCAGCCCCTTTGCATTGAAGCCCCTAAAAAGTCCTGGTGCAACCAATTTCTGTCAAAACACACATAAATAGTGAAATGAAGTCCACCTGTGTACAATCAAAGTGTCACATGACCTGTCAGTATAAACAGACCTTTGCTGAAAGGCCTCAGAGTTTGCAACACCACTAAGCAAGAGGCATCACACCATGAAGACCAAGGAGCTCTCCAAACAAGTCAGGGACAAAGTTGTTGAGAAGTACAAGTCAGGGTTGGGTTATAAAAAACTATCCAAGTCGTTGAAGATCCCCCAGAGCACCATCAAATCCATCATCTCCAGATGGA
>VUQS01055173.1:0-12589 GCA_015108495.1 Heterochromis multidens | reverse complement strand
TGAGCAGCGCACTCCGCGGAGGGTGACAGGGGCATGGAGATGTTGCGCCGCTCCTCTGTGTTTGCCTCTGAAGTGTTTGACCGCTCGCCCACCGACAAGGAGCTGGTGTCCCAGGCCAAAGCACTGTGCAGGGACTACATCCACTCCAGGCTGAACCGTGCCGGGATCGGCTGGTCCAAGCCTGAACACGGACTGTCTGTATCAGGTGGGACACTGGGAGAGATATCGTCGGTCCTGCTGTGGCTGGGTAAGTTTTCGGGAAGTGTTCGTGCTCTTTTTGCGCAAAATAGTACACTTAATTCAAATAGAGACCCGTGATCACTTTGAAATGTGTATTTAACATTTAAAAAGGCTCCACTGAGAGCGTAGGGTTTATGTTTATGTTTTCTTGGAGCTAAATGTTATTATATTTATATTTTAATTATTTAAATTGACATATTAGGATTTATGATAATATAATACCAGTATTTTTTTTATTTATTTTTTTTACATTTATACGTAAATGTGACTATTTTAAGCCAATAAAATGAATAAATGCGTAGAGAACTTTATCAGCCAATAAAATTAATCCTTGATAAAGAAGAGGCTTGTATTATCTTACACCCTAATGTTTAAAGCAGCATGTTTTTTTTGTTTTTTTGTTTTGTTTTTTAAAATCATTAAACCTGAACGAATTGTTCCGCATCAACTAATTGAGATTTTTTTAAATGTCTGATGTGAGTCGGACTGTTTCGGAGTTTGGGAGGTACCTCCATGTCGATGTCATCATTTAGAAATGTGTGATAGGAATACCTTTATTATTTATTGGATCATGACGTGACTCCCAGGAATCCCCATAAAAATCAAGGTCACGGTTTAGTTTGCATAATATTTTCCTTCCTGGATGCTTCCCCAGTATAAAAACTGATGTGATGTATAATCTTCCTCTGGGAGGTTTCACTTTGCCGTTTGTAGTTATCCACCCACCTCCAGATAATTCACTGGAAGCACATGTTAAAACTGGGTTGCTCATATTTAATGAAAATGCTCAAGAGGAAGAAATACTGTTGATAAAAACATTAATACTGTACAAAACCAAAAGTACCAAGTGACTTTTTGCACTTGTGCCCTTTAAAGTATTTTGAGCATAAAGTTACAAAACACCTTTACATCTCTTGCTTTAAAATTCCGTTTAAATGAGACTTTTTTTCATAAATAATTCACCATTTTTGGAAGCAATCTAATATATGTTTCGGTCATTTCTGAATTGTAAATATGTAGCCGTAGCCAAAAGTAACACAAAGACTCCAAACAGGGAGGACCACTATAGCCTTGCTCTGGCCAAACTAAACCCACCTAAATCCAGTATCTTAAAAGCTCACTAATTAATATCTCATATCTGGTTTGTTTAATCTGAACAAAAACTATGTGGTGTAAAAACATTTATGTCACAGACTATGTTTTTGGCCAGGTCAGAGACTCTGAGATGTTAATGGTATCTTTGGACAGCCTAGCTCTTTCCCCCTGCTTCCCGTCTTTCTACAGTGTGCACTTTTAAAATGGTTCCATTTAGATTGAAATAGATGATAAAATCAGGTTTAGAATTTAAAATACCAAGATGGGAACAGCCAAGAGGCAAAAATGATGTATATAACAGACAGGAACAGCTTCTGGTTTTGAAAAGTGAGGCCACTTTCCTGATGGGTTTATGCATTCAATCACTAGTTTCAAGTCTTACTGAATACAACATGATGTTCATTTTGTAAATTATGATCCACACTGGAGTCAGAAGGGACGATAAAGCAAGATATTCTTTAGGGCATGGCTGTGTTGTGATTGTCAAGTTGCTATGTGAGCATTTCTCAGTCAGCTCCACTTCTTGCTTGTCACTTCAAAATGGTGACGGTGAGAATCCTCAGTTTGAGGCTTCACAACTTCATCAAAGAATTTCTGAAAACTCAAAAGCTCCCACTCTCTGAATTTCTGGGTTAATAAGGGTTGCCTGCGAGATAGTCCAAACTGAATTGAGCCATATGTTGCCTGTTAATGTCAATTTAAGCAATTTTTTAAACATTTTTTTCAAGCAATTTTCATTATTTCTTTGATAAAAGACTTTGAGAAAATAGATTAGATTTGTTACAGTGTTTTGATTGTAGTAAAATACCTTTCTGTGAGTATTAGGGAATGTGTTACAAGCCACTTTACGGCATGCACCTTACTGATTTCACGCATCAGGTAAGCAGCAAATTTCTAGTAACAGCCTCTTGATGACCATCAGAACCAGCTGCTTCTTATACACACATCACTTTCTGTTTTGATGCAGCTACACTCCTAATGTATATATTGTAATCATTATTTGGAAACAGGTGCCATGGAAGGAGCAGGTCGTGTTGTAAAGCCTTAACCGACCAAATAGCATACCGTAGCAGAGTGCTGACAGTTTATTGGTGATATCAGAATGCCTGTATGAGAAATAAAAGCAGGCTAGAAGCAGGCATTATTTAGTTGCATTCATTGAGGTGAATTGCAGCGATTTTCAGGAACAGAATGACTCTCCTTAGATTGGCTCCAAATTTACAGTTACTCTGTCCATGTTTTATACACATTGCTTGACCAAGCCACAGTGTCTAACTCACAGCAAAAATGCCTCCCTTTAAATCAGAACAAATGTCAACTTTTTTTTTAGATAAAATACAAAGCTAACAATAGTGTTACTGAGCCTACTAATATGTTTTATACAGCAATATGTAAAGTGATCACATTAGCCTTTATTAGCCATCTAACTAGCCACCAGATGATATGGTTATAGCAGCAAAGCCCCTGAATGTACTGACGTGAGCAACACTGCATTTCATTTCTTCTAAGTGTGTTATTGTTTCTTTTAAATGACACACAGTTGTGTTTTGACAGTGTTTCTGGCCCAAATGCAAAGTGAGAATTATGACTAAATTTACTTTCTTTTGTTTTGGCCAGGTGATGAGTTGGAGTATCTTCGTCCCAATGTGTACCGTAACGTTGCCCGACAGCTGAACATCACAGTGGCATCGGAGAGCGTGGTGTCCGATGCCTTCTTGGCTGTCGCTGCAGACATTTTCTCCACAGGTAGGTCAAAATCTAGTAAATCAAGCCATGCAGACCTGCATCACAGGAACTAATGTTAGTGCTTTCTTAACAGGTCTAACCTGTACAAACTTGGACTTGAAAATGAAAGAAGGGAAGTTAATTTGGGTATCACTAGGAAGGAAGAAGCCAGAGGCAAACACAGTCAAGATATATTGTGTAAAGTTTGGAGAACTGAGTTACTTCTATATTTTTACAAATTAAAAATTACTAAAATGCTTTACAAAAAATGATAATGCCATCCTTTGTCATGTAAACATTTCTTATTTAGACTGACCAGGATTCTCCATTAGTAAGAAACATTTTTAGGGCTGCCATTATCCCTTTACAGGAAAGTAGCTGCAGGGAAAACATTCAGTCCATATTAGGTTAACACGATGGTGGAGCAAGTGATTGTTACAGACAGTTTGGACCCCACCCAAGGAGTTCAGTCATGAGTCTCAGCTGAGTTATTCCTCAGGGAATTTAACAAAGCAGTCTGACGAAAAGGTGTTCAACGGTCGACTGCAAACTAGAAAAAATCCAGTCAGTCTGGTCCTCAGTAATGTTCAGAGTTACTTAGAAGAATCAATTAGTAATTCAAACATAGCAAATTTAAAGGTTATCTGCTTTAATTCATACAATTCACAACTGATTATGATAACTTACAAACTAAAAAAAAAAAGATAGCCAGGTCTCAGTTTACAGGTTGAAAACTTATCTATCAGTGAATACAGTGTAAACATGGACAAACCACAATGCCAAGAGAAGAAGAAGAAGAGAACAAAGAGGAAGTAGAGGAGCAGCAGTAGATTATGACCACAAACTTGTGTAATCTGCATTAGCGCAGTCAGAAATGTCATTCGGCTTCCCACATGACAAAGATAAACTACAGCTACAATATATTCAGGCATCCTAATGCAACACATGCAACAGTGTAGTAGTAGTTATAGTAGTAGTAGTGTATATACATACATAATTAAGTGGCTGGCAGAGGGAATTATATATATATATATATAAACAGATATATATAAACAGATATATATAAACAGATTTAGTTCAGAATGATTTGCATGAAGGCCTTATTTAACTCTAACTGATTTCCTCATTCACAATACCTATAACTGGTAGCAATATCACAGTTCTCGTGGTGATAAAACTGACACAGTGTTGTTTTTGTACCAACAGGGAGATTGTACTTTAGTGTTCCTTGAATGTGGCTTTTCTTTCACTTTCTTTATTAAAAATAGTTGCTACAGTACAAGTAAAATGAGACAGAGTATAACTTAATTTACCAGACTTTTTATTTATTTACATTTCCATTATATTTTAGTTCCTCCTTCTGTCCTTTTCCGAATAGTTAAAACCTTTTCTGAAGAGTTTAAAAAACTAAATTCCTAACCCATCAGATGTTGATAGTAGTATGAAATATGCAGAAAATCTAGAGTACCATCCTGCAAATTTCCAGATTTCCCGCTTTAAAGAGATTAGACGACAGTTAGAGAAGATGGATTGAGCCAAGGCTCGGTTTGTATGTGTTGAACATATAAACACGACAGAAATAGTCTGAAGCGTTGACTGTAAATGGTGTGGCAGCAGAAAGCTCTACTGAGCACGCAAGCTCAGTTGGAAAAATGATGTGCTCACTAATCTAGTGAGGCATTCTGCCTGCGTGCTGTCCCAGGTTTTGGGTTTGTGTTTTCTCCTTTGTGGGACAGAAAGGCACGCAGGCCTGACACCTGGCTCCTGCTGGGGTTTGATAATATGTTCATCCACCTTTAAAGAAAGCTGGTGACAGCCACATTAGCTGCACTAAATCCTACTGCAAATATTCAAAAAGACCAGGGTCACTCCACTCTATGAAATAATGACTTACAGTGTGTGTGTTTGCAGATCAGACAGCAGGACATTGATGCTTCTGTGGATATAGGTTTAAATAAAAATGTAGTTTATTTTGCTCCTTGTGTGTCTCTCATCAGGTGTGACATGGGGAAAGGTGGTTTCCTTGTACGCTGTGGCGGGAGCCTTAGCGGTGGACTGTGTACGCCATGGTCATCCAGCAATGGTCCATACCATTGTCGACTGCATGGGGGAGTTTGTCCGCAAGAGTCTGACCTCCTGGTTAAAAAAGAGAGGAGGCTGGGTAAGAGCGACTCATTATTACTTGTTTGTTTGTTTGCTTCAGCGTGTATGAGTGTGTACGAATAGTGCTGATGTTGCAACTATGTGGCAACTATGAGGAACAAAACTGAAAATGACAGCCAGGGTTCTGTGGGTTCAGTTAAGCATCAATAAGAGCTTATAAAACCGAAAAGATAGGAAGCCATCAGCTAGTCTAGCCTGTTCAGCAAATGCAGTTCCCCACACAGACTATACCTGTATCCAACCAAAGCCTGTTTATGCTTTCTGGTTTCTCTGTGCTGCTTTTTTCAGTCTTCTCTTTCCCCCTGGGCACAACAGATGGCTGCCCCTCCCTGAGCCTGGTTCTGCGGAAGCTCTCTTCCTGATAAAAGGGAGTTCTTCCTTCTTACTGTCACCAGTTGATTACTCATTTATGATCAGAATCAGAATACTTTATTAATCCCTGAGGAAATTATGTGGTTACAGTTGCTCCAGGACAGTAAGAAAGTAATTAACAAGTTAAAATACCAGTATTAAATAATACAATATGATCATCTGAGACAACTATTGTTGTTAACTGGCGCTATTTAAATGAATTCAAATTGAATTAATTAGATTTTATTCCAGTACTAAAAATATTATAACTTGCCTATAAAGTCAGCATATTCATATGCAGATATCCGTTTGTGGACATTAGTAAACTCTTCATAAACAGTTACCAGAGGAACGTATTTCTCAACATATGTTGAGAAATATTTTCCTCTTTGTAAAAAACATACTGAACTATGAAGAGTTTGTGAATGTGTAGAAGAGATTTATGGTTGTTGTAAAAATTGTGCGATGCTCACCTGCCCTTTTCCCACACTGTGTGAGATATACTTACAGTACATGTACTCAGAAACTTTGCTTTAGACTGTACAAGCAGGGTTAAAACACAGACTGGAGCCTTGTGTTGACATCTAACTTCAGAGTCACATTTTCTGCTTTGCGTCTCTACGTGAGACAATTTTGTTCTTTTCACACAGCCTTTGTGTAACTTCTCATTTACAAATGTTAATAAACAGTTACTGGTTTTGAGAATATTTCTAAAGATTTAACAAGCTCAGAGTTTTCCTGATAGCTGATCTCACATTTTTACTGGAAGTGCACACCCTGCTGTCCTTGGTAGGGTGGTTATCAATCCCGACATGCGTGTGTCATTCAGCCTACGGTATTTCATTAAGATAACAATTATATCAAAGCAAATAGGATTTTCTTTAAAGAAAGACAGCACAAGCACACTTGCAAATCCAAATACTTTGCAAAAAAAGATAAATGTGAAATATACATTACAATTGCACACTAAGTAGCAGCTTCTCTTTTTAAAAAAAGTGTTTACAGCATTTTAGTATTTTGTTTGTTTTTCCATCTTTTTTCTTGCAAATGCTTGACAGTGTGCAGCATTAAATCACCCTGTATGTGTGTGTGTGTGTGTGTGTGTGTATGTATAGTAGCTGTGGTAAAAGTTTCCCTCATGTTTTAGCCAGAAAAGCTTTCAGTTGATCCACAGCATATCATCAAGAAGGTGACAGTTTTCTCTCCATCATATGCTGTAAATCATTATCCTGCTGAAAGATACATTTCTGTCACTTGAATATTATTCAAATATTCCGTCACATAATCCAAGTTAAGTTAGAGCGTTTAAGACATTTCCAGTTTCCATGCTTTACTGTACCCTTCATGCTGTTATCCCGTGACTTTCTCTACATATGCCATCCAGCAGTAGAACATGGGACCTATACTCACTAGCCACTTCATTATGTACACCTTTTCAACTGCTCATTAACTCAAATATCTAATTAGCCAATCACATGGCAGCATCTCCATGCATTTAGGCATGAAGACATGGTCAGGACAATCTGCTGACGTTTAAACCAAGCATCAGAATAGGGAAGAAATGTGATTTAGTGACTTTGAATATGGCATGGTTGTGGGTGCAGACCACTATTTGTGCTGAATCTATGACATGAAGAATTAAAGCAGTTCTGAAGGTCCAACCCATTACTAGCAAGGTGTACCTAATGAACTGGCCAGTGAGTGTATATAGCTTGAATTTAGACTATTTAGTGGGGAAAATAACACACATTTTTGTTTGCATATTCTTTTGAAAATGTAATGCTAGCTGTCCTGTTCTTTGAAGCAACAAGGGTTTCTCTCTCTCTCTGTACCCATACTTTGAAATGGTCTATGAGCTGCTGAATGTATCTGGTAATTCTCATTGATCTCTGAAGCAATCTTTTAATCATTCAGTCCAAACTGCTGCTCTGCCTGGCTTAGCCTCTGTGCTTTGTGTTTTCAGCCATAGCTCTTCCTTTTTAGAGCTTTTGACACACAGTTTAACTATAGTGGATATATAAAGTCAATTACTCTGATGCCCCTAGCAATGTAATCCCAGCTAATAACATTAATTATGGACATAAATCAATTTTAAACACATTTTTGTCTGTGGGTCAAAAAACCTTGAGAATCCCCTGAAAGCTTGCTGAGAGTTTGGCTGTCCAAATACTTTTTGTCGCCAGCATATGGACTTAAAGTATGCAAGTATGGTAAGTTGTGATGTCCTTGCAGGTGTTTTTTTTCTGTTGTCATCAGCAATGCTTCACCTGATTATAAATCTAATTATGATTTTAAATTGTTAATTCCCTCTTCAATTTGACTACAAAATGATACACAGGCTGTTCTTATTTTTATCATTGGCCTGTTTTTATTGATCTTAACCTTTTTTTTTTTATTGTTTTTGTCAAGTTTATCTAGTAAAGCAACATATATTTAGAGATTGGCTTGATTGTGTGTTGCTGTGTTCTGTGTTCAGCCCTGTGTGTGTGTGTGTGTGTGTGTGTGTGTGTGTAGGGTTGTTTTTGTTTTGTTGTGTTTTTTACGGGCTGCTTTGAGAAAAATTGCCCCTTGAGGAATTCAGCTGAATCGAAGCTAAACTGAAATGAGGTGGAGAAAATCCTCATGAAGTTATCTGGAAACTGGATAAAGATTAAAAATTGTGAATGTAAAATTTAAACTGCATTGAATGTTATGATGGTGCCATTAAGAACATGTTAATTCCAAAAATTAATCATGTAACTTATTCCAAGTGATTCCAAATGGGCGGTTCTTCAAGTTAATTGTTGAATTCAACTGGAGGTAAATACATGTTTGTGCAAAGGATGATGGATCTAAAGTTTTCACTGTAATGAAGTTCATCACATCAGAGGCTGGGAGGACACAAACCAGTGAAGCTCAATGTATTTAATTATCATTATCTTCTCGGTGCTTGTTGTTAAATTAGAGGCCTAATTTAACAACAGCATATTCCACCTGTGTATAGCACTTCATATCATGTTACAGCCACCCAGGGCAGAATGGCAGACTGGGTTTCTTTTAAATTAACTAGAATTCTTTGTTTACAAAAAATGGCACAACCTGGAGCAAATGCTTCAGACACAAAGTGGATAATCTGTTGTAGAATCGTGTTTATGGGAAAAGCCTATCTGATAAAGTCCTGCACAAACAGTAGTGTGTGAAATGGAACAATGCCTGACAACGTGCCTCTGTCCATGTTCTGCTCTGCTGGAAAGAGCACATTAATGTCTTTCCAGCAGAGCGAACCACAGGCTGGTGAATGCTTGTGCACTCTGAAACATGGCACCCGAGCCTGTTTTGTTCAGAGAGAAGTGGAGTGTGACGAAGTGAAAAGCAATGCATTGTATAACTGACCTCCTGAGTACAAATGAGCGACCTGTTTTTCACTCTAACCCAGAGATGTCTGCTCTAAAAGATGATGTCAATGTGTGGGGAAACCTAAATAACATTGTGTGACTGGGAGAAGCAGCAGGAGCTGAAGGGGGAGAAGCGTTTAGTGTCAGCGCTGACACTAAACTGCACTCTCTGTGGTATTTCATTGTCTGTAAAAGTCTATTGAGTAGATAGGCTTGTATTGTAAGCACTGCTGAGAATTAAGTGTGGGCTCTGGCTTTAAAATAGCATTCTTGTGGGCTAGCTGCATATCTGAAGATTGTCCAATTAGTGGCAAATGAAGGACACATGTGGAAATTGTGAGGTCTTCTCGTGTCTGTTAAACCCTGTGAGAACTAAGTAATCATCTATGAGGAGCAACTCTAACCCTATGTTTTGGGAAAATAACCAAAAGGACTCCTTGGGAAAAAAAAAAGTAAAAATAGCTTTTGATGTGTGTCAGTCAGAAGGTTTATTTTTTGTCCCCTGATTACAGAGACTTGGGAGAACAACTTTCAAAAATAACATACTCTCATAGCCCAGGGACAGAGCTACTTAGACCTCAGAGGGTTAAAACAATAGACTGCATATAAACGATGGCCACCATGACATCATGGGGTTGTGAAGTCCTGTTTTGAAATGTCGATCTTAGCATAGTGGCCACCTCCAAGTCTGATTTTTGGAGCCAGAGGTGTGTTGTGCCAGGTTATCAGCAAACCTTAGTTACCTTGATTAGCAAGGTGCATCCATAGCAGGTATCATATCCAGGTATGGAAAATGAAGCTAAAGCAGGAGTGCGAAAAACTGCAATGCAATTGCAAAACAAGTCAGCTTTACAGCATTAAAAAGTTTGTTTATAACCTGCTACAAAACAGTTTGGGCCCCTATGGATATTTTTCCTTTTAATAATAACTGACCTTTAACTGATATTGGGAATGATTTTTTTTTTTTATAACTAGGTCATTTGGTTATCTGACAAATAATATGGCAATAATATAAGACATGAGAAGTGCTACAGCCCATCGAAGTCGGTGCTTCAGTTTTGGTCAGTGAAATTCTGGTATTATCATGGAGTTTTGGTTTTGTTTTGTTGATTTTGTGCTAGGTTTTTCCTGTGTTCCTGTTTTCCTTTATGGTATAGTGAGTTGGTCCTTTGTCATATCTTGGTATAACCCTGGTTTCTGTCTTAGTTTAGAGTTAGTTCTATGTTTTGAGGTCATTCATGTTTTTGTATTTCTTGGTTTAGCCTCTCCAGTGTCCTCTTGTGTCTTGTCATGTCTTCCTCTGTGTGTTGAGTGTCTCCATGATTGGTCACTACCTGTTTTATTTTGTTTGTTCTATGTCTCTCATGCTTTGTGTTTAGTTTTACTTCCTTTGTCTCGCTTTTGTTCATTACTTTCTCCTCTGCCTTGTTTCCCCAGCGTCTCATCCCCCTGATTAGCCCTCAGTGTGAGAGTGTGTGTGTTGTCTCTCCTCTGTTCTTTGTCAATATGTTGGAACATTTTGCCTTTTGGGCTTTGTATTTTTGGGACTGCTTATCAAGCTCTATTAAAGGTATGTTTTGTGTTTAATCCTGCCTGCCTTGGAGTCTGCTCTTGGGTTCTAAACCTGCATCATATGACAAGAATTTTATTAGTCTCTTACTTGGAACTTATTAGCAGGTATTTGTGTCTTTGCTTTGCACCCATACAGTATATGGATGCAGCTTGTTAACCAAAACGCTAGCCTTAGCTGATAACTTAGCACTTCAACCTTTTGTCCAAACATGGTCACTTCTGGCTTTAAAAAACTAACATGCTGGCTTCAAAATGCCAAAACAAATGGGTGATGTTACGGTTGCTACATCCATCTTTTGTATACAGTCTATGATCCATAGAAGGTACATCAGGCAGATACAGATAACTGCTTGTTAGAGCTAAGTAACACAAAAAAATACTTATATTTCACTCACCTAAACAGGAGCACAAACTTCACAAACAGTAAATTAAAATTAAGATCACCGATTTGTAAGATAATTATATTAAAAATGCTCATGTTACATGTTGAGAGGTCCAGTTCAGAGATGCAAATTAATAATGTGAAATTGTAATAAAGTAAAATTTAAGCCTTAATACAACAGGTGAGTTATATGAAAAGGAATCCCTTGTGCAGTTGTCATAAAGGAGGAAATTGCCCTTTATGAAAATAGACTCCAAAACTATTTTCTGCAGCAGGCTGTAAACATGTTTATTTCTCCTTTAAAGTTGGACATCCTGGTTGTTTTTCATTTTCAGTCTCAAAGGTTGCCACTTGTGTAAAACTCATACTGTTTGTGATCTTTATTCCCTTGTGTACCCCTCAGGTGGATGTAACAAAGTGCGTGGTGAACACTGACCCCAGCTTCTGCTCTCATTGGCTGGTGTCTGCTGTCTGTGCCTTTGGACACTACCTGAAGACGGTCGTGCTATACCTCCTCCGGGAGAAGTGAATGACAAAACGACACATTGGATTGTGAGCACACTGATGGCACCACACACCACCAGCACCACTAAAGCATCCACTGCTTTGGATTATGTTTACACTCATTTGCACTGAGCCTTCGTTGATGAACACCCACCCATTTCACAGACAGTGAACTCTCCTTGCTTCTTTGGCTTCCCCTTGTCTATTTATTATTAATGGTTATATCATGGAACACATTTGATGCAAATGTATAAAAACTCTATTTGTAAATAGATTTAGCTTTTCATTTTTACACAAACTGCAGAGCTGCCAGCCTTGGTGCCTGTTTTGCAGGGATTTGGCTGCCCCTAGTGGTACCAAATGATAACTACTAGGCCTATACACAGACAAGTCAGTTGAGGATAATCTGCGGGATCCTGAGGCCATTCATGAGGACTTGATATTACAAAAATCTACGCTTCTCACATTGGTTGTAAATATAGTCCAATAGACTAGTACATGCTAGATAAACAGAAAATACAACACATTTTTGTCCAACTAAGGACTGTACAAAATTACTTGGTGCTGAAGGTTCGGAAAAAGAGATGGTTTGTGTAATTTTTTTTTTCTTTGCAGTCTGAAATTTTCAGAACAGCAACTACATAAGTCATTCTCTTTTTCAGGCCTTTGTTTTTCTCATCATGATTGGCAGCAGTTTTGACATTCCTTCTCAATTTCTACAGTCACTCTTTTAAATTATTCTAAATCACAGCAGAAACAACTTTAAAGGGACAGTTCATCCCAAAGTCAAATTTACATATTTTTCCTCTGGCCTCTTATTCAGGTGTGAGTTGCTGTTTTTAGAGTTCGCAGCTTTAGAAATGTCTGCTTTCTCTTGAAATTAAATGGCACTGGACCTTTGATGCTCAAAGCATTGAAAAACAGATGTGGAAAACTCAGCAGCAATGCCTCTTTCCAGAAATCATCAGTCCAATTTCATGTAGGAACTATTTTCTTTTTACCAAATAAAATTTTACCAAAGCATGAACTTCTCATCATGGCTAAATCCACGCTCCCTTTTGCACAGTGATACAGTTAGCAAATGTAAACTGGTAGAAAGAAAGTAATTTGCTCATCAAACTGTTCACAACAAGGTTTGAGGATTTCTTTTTTTTTTTTTTTTTTTTTTTTGAGTAACCAGGTC
>VUQS01055170.1:0-13752 GCA_015108495.1 Heterochromis multidens | reverse complement strand
GCCACTCTTTCAGTGATGAGGACGTACACATCCTGGACAGGGAGGAACGCTGGTTTGAACGGGGAGTCAAGGAGGCCATTTACGTGAAAAGGGAAAGACCATCTCTGAACCGAGGAGGGGGCCTAAGGGTACATCTGTCACCATCTTACAATGCTGTGATTGCAGCCATTCCCCAATCTCTGTGAATGGTACTCATGGCCATTGATCAATGGTCATGACAATTTGCATACCATTGATCATGAAACTGACCAAATGGCCCATTGTTAGTCAGTGGTGCTGGTTTCTGTCATTATGCAAATATACTGTTTACAAGGTTGGGGAAGCCTGCAGTCAGCTGAGACTGAAGAAGTTACCAGTTGGTAAACGAAACGTTTCTCCCACTAAAAAAAACGCCACGTCCAGATGAACAGATTCAACTTTTTGGGACTTGTAGTTGATATTTATGATCAATACAGAAAGTCACAGCTATGGTATTCATAAAGCATGCTGAACCACACAGGAAAAAGAATGCCACAGAGACCGTTAAATGAAAAAAAAATAGCATGGTTCCCTCCTGCTGGCTATGAAATCAACTTAATTTTAATGATCAGAAGCTGGGAGGGATAATTGGGTTACTGTATATATAATAACACAGTGTGTGATTGCTGCTCTCAATTTACAGCTAGTATTTCCTTATTTTTCCTCATTAACGATTTATGAGTTAAAGAGGATGAGCTTTTAGTGTCAGCGTAATGTAAAGCACTGCCTCTTTTGTCAAGGTTTTTGACAGACAAAGGGCAGGGCATCAAGTAGTCATGTGAGAGGAGGTTTGAGCACTCTTGAGGTCTTGTCACTGCACGTGGGTCAGAGAGGTGAGTAGAGGATGTGAGTGGAGTTGATTATTGGTCTCCACTCTTATCTCTGTCCTCTAATGCAGGAAGCGTCTGCTGATTATTCCCTTAATCAGGACTATCCTCTATGTGATTAGCTTGGTTTAAAAAAGCTCCTCACTCAGAATGAGGACACAGCCTCTGGACTAAAGCACTGCTTTGGGTTCCTAATTGCATTATCATATGTTGTGTGATGACTGACAGGTTTCACTAGAAGGAGAGACTGCCTGCAGGTACAAATCAGGAGTCAAGGAAAATATCTAATGTACTCATTTTAAATTTTTATTTCAACCCTGCACCTTTGCAACATTTGTCACATTATCTGATGGTCCATCCATCCATCCATTTTCTTTTGCTTATCCAATTCAAGGTTAAAGGTGGGGCTGGAGCCTATCCTGTCTGCCATAAGGCAAAAGGCAGGGTACACCCTGGATAGGTCACCAGTCTATTGTAATACTAATATATGTAATAACTCATTTTAAATTATGTTTTGCCCTTCATCAGACCAACCAGTTAATCTGCACACCTACTCTTTATCATCAAAACCCTGTTCCCAAGACTCTTACCTTAAGTTTAACCATCCATCCAACCAATTCAGTTCAATTAAGGTTTATTTATATAGTGCCAAATCTCAACAACAATCACCTCAAGGTGCTTTATACTGTAAGGTAAAGACCCTACAGTATTCTGGAGAAAACCCCAACAATCAAATGACTCCCTTTGAGCATGCACTTTGTGATGGTGGGAAGAAACCTTCGGCAGAACCAGGCTCAAGGAGGGGCAGCCATCTGTCGTGACCAGCTGGGGAGTGAGGAAAGAAAAAGAGAGCAAAGGGAGATGAGACAAAACACAGACTGAGGGAGAGAGGGGACAGAATTTAATGACAGAGGTATATAAACATGTGGGGAGTGAAAAGAGGTGAGTGGAGAAGTGCTCACAGTGTACCACATTAAATCCTGTGGCAGTCAGAACCTATAGCAGCATAACTAAGGGATGATTCAGGGTCACCTGATCCAGCAGAACCCGAGAGTCCTTCTGGTGATATATGGCTGCAAAAGTTCGCTAATATAGGTGGGTGCTTCACCATGCAGAGCCCTAAAGGTGGACTTTGAATTGAATTCTAAATTTGATGGGGAGCCAGTGCAGTGAGATCAGCAGCAGTGTGACATTAGAGTGTTTGGAGGATCTGGTGAGGAGCCTTGCAGCAACATTCTGTACAAGCTGTAGATGATTCAAGGAGGTTTTACTGAGGTAGGTGAACAGTGAGTTACAATATTCCAAGCGAGATAAAATGAATCTCCATCTCAGACTAATATTTCTCAGCTGATTTAAAAACAAGAAAGAACCAGAACCGTAACATGCCAATCCAACATCTAGTACTCATCAAAAGTCCCTCGTGGGTCTCTAATAGATGGGTTAGCTTAACAGGAGAACGATCCCAGACCTGGGGGACCAGACTGGCAGGGGTGCAATAGTAAATACAGGACCTCTGTCAGACTGACAAAACCAAGGCTGAAACCCTTAAACAAGCTTTTAAAAGGATGTGGAAACAATGACAGTAGGCTAAAAGTTCTAACTTGTGCAAAATTTCATTTTTCTGAAGTTGTTGTTCTCATGTCTTTTTTTTGCAGTCTTTGGTTTACCCTGACCAAAGTATTTTTATCACTGCCTGCATGTGGCACATTAAGGTGGCATCTGCCCACAGCGTCGGCTGTTTGTGGCAGCAGATTTTATTTTTACATAATGCGACATCAGTGACTGAACTGTAGGAATCTCAGTCTATTATTTTCCATACTTTTGGCTTTCATTAATGGAGCGAAGCCTCAGAGCTAATTCAGGCAGACATCTTGAGCTGCACTGTGTCATACACACTAGCATGACTCAATTTACAGTCTATTTAAAATTCTTATACCTGTCCACCATCCCAACATCCATCTATATTCTTCTGCTGCTGTTAATCAGTAATTTTACAGACCTTTTCTGTATTTTTGGACCAACACAGTTCCATCAGTTATTCAGTAAAACACCAGGTGCTTGACATGAACTAGCAGAAAAATTTGTGGTGAATTTCAGAGGATGAATTTTACTGACTGGTCGGTGCTCTTTTCTGGAGTCAGTCCTGGTGTTTTTGGTGTAAATATTTCCACTGGTTTTCCAAAAACCTTTGATTTAATTTGCAGCTGAATGAAAGTGAATTGCTGCTTTGGGGACGATAACAGAGGAATGTTTAGAAATTGTTGCTTCTCTGTGGTTGGTGTGTTATCCTTTAATTTACAGCCATTAGACTGAGTTATTTGTTGTTGTGCCTCCACCCTGGTGCCACCCACACAGCCTCCGCTGTCCCTTCAGTGCTGTTCTCAGCTGCTTGGATGACAGAGGAGGCTGCAGACTGCCGCAGTCCTTCGATGCTCTCCACTCGTACCGTTTTTACAGCTACAATTAGAGCAGAGAAAACGTTTTGTGCAGCTCCTGCAGAATCAACAAAAGCTGCCTATTAAACACCTCTTTAGTGGCACTGCCCCTCACTTTTATATCCTCTCTGAGTTTATGGGTGTTAGAGGCTGAAAGGCCAGCACACTGCCACTACCTATAGCTCAGCCTTCACCTTATTTACTTCCCTTTCTCTCCTTTTTCTCTTTTTGCTTTTCGCTTGTGCCTTTTAATCTGTTATCTAAATCTTCCATTATTCTCTTGTGTTATTGCTACCTTACCTCTTCCTTTATCTCCCATTACCTATTCTCTTTTTTTCTGTCTTTTCTTTTTCCTTTAATCTTTAAGTTTTTACTCTGCTCCCCTTTCCCCCTGTTACGACCCGTCTAGGGGCCGGGTTGTAGCATGAATGAGGCACCCCCTTTCCCCAAGACCCAAACAGCCACAGAGACCAGTCTCTTCTCATTAATGCAGTTTATTTACAAAAGTGTGAGGGAAACAGCAAAACGGGAGTGTCGACACTTCAGGGTGAGCCGAGGCCAAAATAACAAACAAAAACAGAGAGCTAAGCTCCGATGCCCGCACACATTACCTCACTGGAAAAAAGAACAAAACAAAGACAGAGTCTGACCTCCCTGTCCTATCCAAAACAGGAGAAAACGGTGACCCAAAGAAAACGGCAGCTCACCCCTCCTCATATACCAGAACCTCAGACTGCAATTGTTATGGGTGTGGCTGGGAAGGCGAACAGAGAAACACGTGAACCTCTCGCGCCAGCGATCCTCCAGGCTCCATATATAGGGCGGGGTCCTCAGGCTGGAACCAGTCATCCAAGAGCTGCACATCCGCACACCAATCACAGCTGGGCACCTGCACAGTCGAATTACCATACATCCACAACGTTAACAGTTTTCATAACATAGTGCGCCGTTCGGAAACAAAAACAAAGATATACGACAGCGGTCGTAACACCTCCTCTTTCCCTTCCACATCTCTTCCCTCTTTGTTCTTTTTCTTTTAATTTATCTTTCACTTCCTTCTTTTCATTCATTTTGTTTTTTGTCAAGCTCTCCTTTTTCTGTTCTTTTCCTTATCTTTCCTTCCCTCTCCTTTCTTTTCTTTTTCATTGTTTCTCTTCTTCCCTAGTTCTTTTCCTCTTGTTCCATTGCCCTTTTAACGTTTCCTGTTTTCCCTTTCTTTTCCTTATCTTTCTCTCATTCCCTCTTTTTCTTACCCACTCCTATTTTTCTTTCCTTTAGTTCTGTTTCTCTTTTTTCTTCATCTTTCTTCCCCCTCTTTTTATTTTCATTGTTTCCCTTTTCCTACTCTCTGCTTCCCTTTTTTTCCTTATTTCTTTCTTTCTTATTATTTTCTTTTCCTTTCCTTTTTTCTTAATCTCTACTTTTCCTGTTTCTTTTTATATATTCTTTCCTGCCTTTTTCCCTCTATTGCAATTCCCTCCCTTCCTGTATTTTTCTTCCACTGTCCTTTTTCCCCCCCTCCCATTTGTCATCCTTCTTTCCTCCCCTGTCCCTTCTTTCTTTTCCTCTTCTCTATTTTCTCTCCTTTTCTTATTTGTTCCCACTCCCATTTTCTTATCTTTGGCACTTCTCTCCTTATCTTTCTTTCCTTGTTCTTTTGCTTCCTTTCACTTCACTTCTCTCATCGTCTCACTTCTCCTCTCGTCTCATTTCCATTTCTGTCCCTTCCTTCTCCCCTCTTCTCTTAATCTTTACTCTCCCTGCTCTCCATCTCTCCTCTCCTCCTCCTCCTTTCTTCCTGTCTCAGCACCTTTCATTGCTCTTAACGACATAGAGCGCATATATCAGCCTCACTAATTAACTCATAAATCATCTCTATGTACTTGGAAAGTTGAAATGTCTGGCAGGGTGTTGGAGAGCATTTCAGCGCACAGTGTGATCCACTTTTACAGCAGATAATTGTTGTGGTTTTTAATAATGCATCACTTTAAACCATGTGGGGCTGCACCCACAAATAACGTGTTTTTTAATGGTTTTTGTAAAGTCTTTGTAAATTTCTCAGTGTTTCTTCCCCTGGGTTTCAGGCCAGAGAATAATGTGGGGTAAAAACTGGATAAACATTTGAATTCATTTCAAGCACCTGACAGAACTGACCTCCGTTATTAAACACTTGATGTACTGGTGAACTCACATAAAGGAAATCGGGCTCAGAAATGTGACAAATTTTCTGATTCAAAAGAAGTCGATACTTTGTCGATGTCGATACTAAGAGCAAGTTGAAATTCTGTGTTTTTGGTACTTTTAGTGACATTATAATAGGTACATTACAGTACCAGAAATTTGAATTTCCATCATTATCAATAGCTAATTGAACGCCAAACATAAGTAAATTAAACTTGTAATGGTTCACATGGAAAAAGGCCCTAAAGGCAAGATACCAGGAGGCCGAGCAAAACCTTAATTACAAGCAGTGCTCATACACAGGAGGTCATTCAGTGAGAAACAAATCTAGTAATAGCAAGCAAGCAAAACTTCAAAAAACAGTACGTGGATAAGGAACAAGAGGCAAATTAGAAAAACTAGGAATATTAAAAACATCGGACAGCTGAGGGGGCCAAGGAACAAGGAGACGTAGGAAATATACATACAGCTCAGTCTCATAGAAAACCATGAAGTAGTTTGTTTGTGTTAATGGACACGAATTGTCAAGTTTTTTCATGACATCACAAATTTGTAAGTGCTGTACTTCAGTAGGAAGCTTATTTTGTCCAGACAAAGTGAGGATGCGTCACCAGGAAAACAGCTTTAAAAGAAGTAGCAACCTATTTTAACCCTAAAGCATGAGCTTTTCTAAACCTAACCCAGTAGTTTTTAATGCCCAACCCTAACCAAGTAGCTTATTAAAAAAAATAAAACAGATGAAAACCTGTAACATTTGGGTAGACAATTAACAAGGGAGGGAAAATTGACAAAGACAGGAAGTAAAACACAAAAACCAGTAATTACAAAATATAACAGGAAGAAACCTCAATATAATAATCTAAAACCATGTCATCTTATTAGGCTACTGTTACTGTTGCCTGTTCTGCATATACTGCTCAAAAACATTAAGGGAGCACTGGAACATGTTTAACTTTGATTCAGTGGGGAGCACTGGAACATTGATTCAGTGGGTTGATGAGTTGGGTTTCCACTGACTGCTGATACATCATTTTGTTCTTAACAAAGAACAAAAGAAAAAGTAAAGATTTTCAACCTGAATATTTCATTCATCATGATCTGATGTGTGATTCATGTGTTCCTTAAATTCTTTTGAGCAATGTTTGTAAAAACAGCTTGAAAAATAAACTAGAAAGAAGTAAAAACATTTTAAAAGAATCAAATAATTCATAGAACTAAAAATATTTTTACCTTTCTAATGTAACCCATAATTTGATGCTAGTATATGCTGTAAAGTGAAGCTCTCTCCCTGGTGTTTCTCTTGTTCGTTACCATTGCAGGGCTGCATCCCCAGGATCCTGAATTATCAGCAGATTGGTTGCACCATGAACACACAAAATATATGTAAAAACCCCAGGAGAAAAGGACCCAAATACATGATACAGGAGACTGGGTAAAATCCAAATATTCAGTACATAAACAGAAGGCAGTGGTCATATATAAGTGATCAGAGTGGACAACCAGATCTGGCAAGAGTTAGGCAAAAGGCCCTGAAACAGTCCAAAGGTTGTACGTGAGGAGATCAATTTAGCACACGAGGGAAGATTTACAACAACAAAACCACACACACAAGAAATCACGAGTACAAGTGGTAACAAAACAATCAGGCAACTGGGAATGGCTAGGCAGGCGGTATATATACATACTGAGGTATGTGATTAACTGCTAGGACACAGGTGTGGCACAAAAAGGGTGGGAATGAGAACAAACGTTAATTCTTAATGTTAGACGCAGTTGATTCAAAAAACAAAAAAAGACATAGTCCACTTGGTAACTGTTCTATCATATTAAAGATCTTTCTAAGCAGATATAGTTTTCCCCACTATTGCAGAATTGTAGACCACTTCTACATTAGTAAAACTTTTTGATTAAATTCAATTTTAATTATAGAGTTAGTTCACAATAACAGATATCACAAGCACTGAAAAACTGACTAATTATATTTGATGAAGTGATAGTTATTTCTGACTTTTATGAAAACTTATGGAAAGTAAAGTGTATACAGCTGATACTTGGGCATATTTCTTACAGACAAATTTAACATATTTGCATGTTTGCCTGACAAAAATACTCTGTGTAACCAACTGGAAATACTTAATTGGAAATGTACTGACTGAACTTTGTGTTGACAGTAAGTAATGGGGTTTGTAGTTCTTTTAGAGTAATTATGAACTTGCAAATGAATGAAAAGAGGATCAGAAAACTGACTGCAAAAAAATATTTCTTTCAGTTTTTCAGAGAAACAACTTCAAAAGGTAAAATAACACACTTGGCAGGCGTTGGCCGTGGCTCACACTTTCTGTGTGTTAGATGATGTGTATGTTCTTCCTAAGAGCAGGTTCGAGGACACTGAATTGTTGACAAGTCTGATGAAAATAGGGATACGAGAAAGAGACAAAAACAGAGACGTCCTTCAGGGTTTAAATTAAATAAACATCTCCAACAAAACAGGATAAAGGACAAAGACGTGGGAATGCAGTCAGGAGAAATGGTAAATGGTCTGGACTTCTACACTCACCAACTCACCACACATCAGTGGCACCACAGCTGCTACAGAAAAATCTAGATTTTTCTCTCTTCCTTTAAAAACAGCTTGTTTCAGACAGAGGATGAACTAAAAGGAAGCACCAAAGCCTAGTATAAGATAAATGAGGAGTATTTTAAACTGTGAATGATGCAAAATTACTCTGGTAGAGTCCACGAATGAAAACAGTTGAAAATTCCATGATTTTAAACCTAATATTTGGAGGTTTTTATTATCAGACTTTTAGCATTGTACACATAAAATATAGCATGAAAATCACAAGCCTGTGCTTTTTATGACATATAGCACGCAAACGTCACCAGAAATCATGGGTACAGTGCAGGTCACGTGTATTTGGACAATTACAATTTTTGCCTCTGTACACCACGACAGTGGAGTTGAAATCAAACAAGATGTGATTGAAGTGCAGCTTTTCAGCTTTAATATGTGTGTATTATATGTAGTCCCCCCATTTTCAGAGGCTGAAAAGTAATTGGACAATTGACTGACGGTTTCATGGCCAGGTGAGGCCTGTGGTTAAATGGGCCTAGGAAAAAGTCAGCAGGACATTTTAAGCACGTCAGTAATGCTTTTAAAATTTAAATTTAGGCCCAAGTTAGTAAACTCAGAAATAATCTTTAAGATTTTTCTTTCCCCTCAGCTGCTGTCCTCTCAGAGTTCCAGCTCTGTATGGATCTGGATGGAAGAGTCCAGCAGAAAAGAAAAGCAACTTGTTAACTCAGTTTGGGTTTAGTGCAAAGTTGAAACTTGCTCTCTACTATTTCCCGCTGGCGACCCTCTCTTCTCTTCAGGCTTCTGTCTAATTAAAGAGGGATTAAAGAATCACATTGTTAAACAAAGACAGACCTCCCGCTCTAATCAGGCTCACATATGGAGTGAGGGAGGCCAGCACAGACAGAGAGGGACTGACAAAAGGGGAGAGGTAAACTTGTTTAGGACTTTCCCCTTTTCAGGGTTTCAGTCTTTATATGTAGCAAAAGTGACTCTTGCTCCTTCTTTCAGTTCAGTTCAGCTTCATGAGACTGAAACAGTCATTTGAGCTCATCTGCACAGGGACACCACTGCCAGCCTCAACCTGAATGTTTTTAAAACGTGTACTATAACACGGCTGCCTATACGTGCAGTTATACTGTCGGCCAATGCATGAAGTTCTGCAGGTGCAGATTAGGAGCCTCAGTTCATGTTCACATCAAAAATCAGAATGGACTAAGAAAACTGTGACCTCAGTAACTTTGACTGTGATATTTTTGGTGCCAGACAGCCTGGTTTGAGTATTTCTGAACGTACTGATGTCCTAGATTTTCACCACATCAGGCTCTAGCCTTTACCAAGAATGGTGTGAAAAACTTTCCATGTGTGGCAGTTTGTAGAAAGAAATGCCTTGGTGATGAGAGGTCAGAGAATGATCAGACTTGTTGGAGCTGAAAGGCTACAGTAACTCACTAAGTCTTTACAACTGTGCTGAGCTGAAAAGCAGCTCAGATTAGCAGAATGTCCAACCTTGAGGCAGAGAGGCTTGAACATGTCAGATCCACTCCTGTCAGCCAAGAACAGAAACTTGATGATAGAATGAAGAGAGACATACCAAAAGGGAACAGTTGAAGGCTGGCAAAATGGTAGTTTTATCTGATGAATCTGCATTTCTATAAAGGCTGCAGATGGTAAAGTCAGAATATGGCATTAATCTCTCTCCACCAGTTCACCAGCAATCTATTTAGTTGCCTAGTTAGCCACATGCTAACTATGCAATTTTTCACAGTCTAGATATATTACATTTCAGAGTCTTATACAATGATTTTGGCCATTACAGCGTTTCTTTCTTTTAAAAGGTTTTCCATTTGCGAGTTTCAAATAAGTGAAAATTGTATAAAAACTGTTATTATTAATGGATATTAACTAAACTGAAACTCTACCCCTGGAGCACCTTCAGTCAAGAAGATCTATCTAGAGGAATTAAAATTTGCAGTTTTTCTTAGGCATTTCGAAGGGCCACTCGTTCAGACAGCATCAGTTTTGCACTGCTAAATGTTCAAAAATAGTGTGACGCAGAGCTTAATGACTTTAAAAGAGGTCTGTCAGTTTTTTAAAGCTTTTTTTTTTTTTGTTTCCCTAGAACAAAATAAAAAAAAATATCAGTATCAGCTAACAGACAGATTGTTATTGTGAACATTGGTAATTGCCTGAATTTTGGGTTGTTAAATTTGGGGTCTGTTGCTTTTGGCCATTTTAGACCAGATCTTCTAAATATTCTTGGATGAGCTCTGACTGACATCTGGTACTTTCGGACCGTGGGATTGTCTTCTTCTGTGCTATGGTTTCATTAGCTTTACCACAGATCTATTACAGATTGGGTCCAGACTTTTTGGAACTGTAAGCTTTCTAACTCTGAGACGTATGAATCACTCATAAGAAATCTGCAGACCACTTGGGATCAGACCCATCATTTGGGGGCACTGGAATGAAGAAAAATTGTACTTGGTTTTTAGAAATCCTTGAAACAAAATGAGCTTGTCTTGGATTATTGGAGATGTTTCAGTTTTTCCACATTAACTTGTTGACTCAACATTTCTTGGTTAAATGGAGATTTTTCTAAAGTAATGATTTGAACATGGACAGCTCAGTTCAAAGTGTCCTGTTTTGACTCTGTGTTCCTTTCTTCTCAGATGAAAGGATGCTGCAGGGACCCGACGAGGGACTGAGCCCCACCTGATCCCCCCCTCCCCCTTCCCTTGTCCTCTTCCCGACCCCTGACCCTCTGAGCCCTCAGTGCCACTATCCCATCATGAACCTGCTTTGCCGCGGGCGCCTAAAGCTGCTGGCGGCGTCACTCACAGCCATCGTCCTGCTCACCTGGCTCTACCTTCTGGCTGGAAACCTGGAAAGTGAGTATGAGAAGATTTAGAGATGTGCATGCTTATTTAAACGGGGGAAAAATCACTCAAACTGAGTTCTGCCAAACATTTCTCATTATTCAGTACAAACTGAGAATCCTCACTGTAATTTTCATAGATATTGGTTTGCGGTCTGGGTCAGATGGCGTCACAAGAATCCTACCAACGACAACAGAACACATCAATTATCGGATGCTTTTTGCAACTCAGCTCAGTTCCCCTTCAGTCTGACTATTAAGTTAAATTTTTAAACACATGGAGGCAGTTTTCTGTTTAGTTTGCTTTTTCATTCTGACATCCCAGAGAGAGACACCAAGTCTAAGCCAGCGAGCCAGTCATTGTTTTTGCATGGATCACAACAGCCAGCATCAGTGCAATTTAAACACTGTGGTGATGTTTCCTAGAAAAGCTTTAATAACACACATCCTAATGCAAGAAGTCACATCCACACAGCTTATGTTAAACGTAGCGGTACAGTATCTCTGGCAGTGCAGCTTCACTTATTAGGATTTTGAATTGCTTTTTCATTTTTTTATTTAATCTGAATCAAACCTTTAAACTTATATGGACTTATAAATCTCATAAAGAGAATTTCTAGATGTAGCCAAGTGGCAGGAGAGTTTGGGATTTTTTTCATTATTTATTAATCTGCAGATTTAAAGACAGAAATTAATGAGATCCACATAAAACTTTCTCTGGATTATTTCAGTAATCCTCTGACCTTTTATTTAGTGCTGCATCAAACTCTAATGAACAGATTTGGGAAATACTCTACCCAGTTGTTTCTTTTTTCTGTTTTTTTTTTTGCCAAAGACCTTGTAGATATAGGTTAGCAGCCTTGGCTTTAATCTCATTAAAATTCATATCCGAGGGGATGCATATCAGATGATTCTGCTTTTAACAATTTACATCCAATACCAGCAATGCCAAAGTACTAAATAGTTTTACATATTGAACTATTATCTGCATGCTTAGATAGCAACCAGTGTTAGAAGATACACTACCACTCAAAAGTTCAGGATTACCCAGAATGTTGCACATTTTTATGCAAACATAATATTTTTATTCATCAAATGTTTTGCAGAGTGAAAAAGAAATATGATAAAGAAATTGCTAAGGTTATAAATAATGATTTTCATTTGACATAAGTAATTATTTTGTCCTTTTGTACTTCAAACTTTGTCCATTTGTAGCCGTCCCAGCATTGAATCCCTTTGGCATTTCAGCTGTCAGCTGTATAGGAGACATTTTTCCCTAATACTTGGGTATTGGATTGGGTTAGTGAGCACTTCTTTTATACAGTACGGTCAAGCTTTCCTCACAACAGCTCCGTAGGTTTCAGTGACTAGACAGAATACAAGTTGACTGCAGGTAGTTCTTGCATAGTGTGGAGCTGTGGGTCATTCCTTGTTGTAGAGAATCAAGCAGCATCCACATGTTATGGCATGGTGTTGCAAAACAGAACAAGAGCCACATTTGTTCTGGATCCCTTTTATCATGTACCAATCTCCCACTTTCAAAGCACCAAAGTGCCCTCAAACCATCACGTCCTCCACCATGCTTGACAGCTGGAGTCAAGTACTAGCCCAGGGTCTTTTCATTGTTTCTATGTATTACAAATCCAAACACCTCAAACTTAGATTGGTTTGTTTTTGTAACACCTTTTCCCAGTCACCCTTTGTCCAGTCTCTGTTCTTTTGCTCATCGTTTGCTTTCACTGGATAATATCAGATATGGCTTTTGTCTTTGCAACTTTGCCTTGAAGACCAGAATACTGCGGTTTTCTCTTTTGGTGCTGAGACAGCCATTTTACAGGTACAACTTAATAAAGCTGCCAGCTGAGAGTCTGTTAGGTATCTTTTGCTCATGCACTCTGATGCACTTGTCACTGGTAATTTCCCATATGGTATAATCCTCATTTCTTAGAGCAAGAATACTTTGATGAGTTTTTTTTTTTTCCTCTCTAAATTTTGGCCATTTTGAGAATATTATCAAGCTCACAGAGGCTGCTGCGGGATCACATGATCAATCAACCTTTTTAACATGATAAACTTAGGTAACACAATATGCCATTGGATCACAGGATTGATGATTTCTGAAAGTGGGCCTCTGTATGCCTAATAGTGATTTATAATCAGTGATTCCATTAACAATTTGTTTTTTATTTTAGCCCATAAAGCAGCCCATAGAGCAGCTGTGACTTTAAGGACTTATTCACACATCAGTTCTACTTATGACCAATTTTTAGCTATTTTCAATAAATATTTTTGCATGTTATCTTTCAAAATGGTCTAAAACTACCTCTTTGTAGTCTGTGCTGTGCTATTTTTGCATGATAGGTAAAAAAGTCAATTCATGCTACATCAGTACATCCTGATCTATCCATCAGTGTCATGCATTCATACTATGCTGAAGGTGATAAAGCAGTGAAGCCCAACCTATGGTCAAATATTGCCTTTTGGATTTTATAGAAAAGTGGCCAGCATGCTCATTCAAGGCCAAGAGTGACACATGAAATTGCTGTCAGATTTGATGGAAAGGAGCACTTCAGTGTGGAGGCAGGTTTCTTCCTGAGTGCTTCCCCTTTCAGTGCTGAATTTAAAGTCCGGATTTCACAGTAATGTGTTGTTTTCTGGATATATTATAACTTAAGGCTGCATGTGTTTTTCTTTGATATCTCTCTTTCATTTCTCTCTCTCTCTCTCTCTCACACACACACACACACACACACACACACACACACACACACACACACACACACACACACACACACACACACACACACAGTTCATGGTGATGTATTTCAATATTTGATA
>VUQS01055167.1:0-11050 GCA_015108495.1 Heterochromis multidens | reverse complement strand
TGGTCCAGTATGTTAGCGTCCCTGGTGGGACACTTAATGTGCTGTCTGTATTTTGGAAGTTCGTGGGTGAGGTTTGCGTTGTTAAAATCCCCTAGAATAATGATGAGGGAGTCTGGGTGTTTTTTCTCCATGTCCATATGTGAGGACCACTTCAAATCCCGTGAAAAGGTGGATCCTAGGAATCTGAAGTGATCCACAGTAGGTAGTGTATTGTTGAGGATGGTGAGAGGGTGGGTTCTCTGAAAGTCCACCGTCATCTCCATAGTCTTGAGCGGGTTCAGCTCCAGGTGGTTCTGACTGCACCAGTGGACCAGCTGGTCCAACTCCTGTCTGTATGTCTGTATGCAATTTATAAGAAAAGGCTCCAGGTGAGGGCTACATGACTTTCCTAACACTGTGACATCAGTACACCAACCTTGTCAGTGTGTTCCTAAGATTGCTGGTAGTTTCTGACACCTGGAATCAATAATTGTTGTAGAAGTGATAGTACAACCGCAATTCCAAAAAAAGCTGAGATGCTGTGTAAAATGTAAATTTTTTCCTCCTTGCCACCTCCGCGCAAGGAGGGACCCAACCACCAAACGGGCGACCCTGGGCACCATGGCCCCAGGCCCTGGATCCACGCAGAAGAGGTTGGCCATCCAGCCTGGGGCCAGCACCCACCACCACAAGCCCCCAGGCCCCAAATCCCAAGACTGCAAGGCAGCCATTTGAATTTGATGGCAGCAACATGTATCGGAATAGTTTGGACAGGGCTATGTTTACCCCTGTGTAGCATCCCCCTCTTCTTTTAATAACAGTCCATAAATGTCTGGGAACTGAGGAGACCAGATGCTGGACTTTTGAGGGAGGAATGTTGTCCTGTTCTTTTCTGATATAGTATTCTAGCTGCTCAAGAGTCCTGCGTCTTCTTTGTCGTGTTTTTTGTTTCATGATGTGCCAAATGTTTTCAGTTGTGAAAGGTCTGGACTGCAGGCAGGTCAGGTCAGTACCCTGACTCTTCTACTATGAAGCCATGCTGTTGTATTAGATGCAGTCTGTGGTTTAGCATTGCCTTCCCTTCCCTAAAAAAGATGTCATCTCAATGAAAGCATATGTTGCTCTAAAACCTGTATATACCTTTCAGCATTCATAGTTCCTTCCAAAACAAGCAAGCTGCCCATACCGTATGCACTTATGCACCCCCAGTGCAGTCTTTTGCACATTAGTGAACCTTTGTTGCCAGTTAACCTAATTAGTTGCAAAATGTTCCTCCAGCTCTTTCATTTTAGTACCACTTATTTTTCCAGCCTTTTGTTGCCCTCTGTAGTTACTATACCACTGCACATTACCCCTGTTCTTGAATACTGGTATCAGTACACTTCTTCTCCATTCTTCAGGCCTCCTCTCATTGTCCAAGATTGTGTTAAACAAGTCCACTGCCATCTCTTCAAGACATCTCCATACATACCAATATAAAACTGTAAGCTTTATGATCAGGGAACATAAAAAATTTCCTTGCTGTGTTTTCATTTAATATCTTTTTGAAATTACTGACTTATCATTTGGTATAAATGGTATAATGCATTTGGTATAAAATGTTGTTTTGAAAAGGCACTATTCACACTCTGTATGTGTGTAGGGTTACAAAAACTGGTGTTTGTAACTTAATGTTTAGTGTTAGTGTCAAATATTTTACTTAAATTCCTTTATCTACATATCAGTGTGAATAATTTGATGAAATTATATTTATATATAACCTACTGATGATCTGTTATCATTCTGACACTTATCTTAATCTTTATGAACAGCCTAGTGACTATTGATGTGCAACTCAAAGCAAAAATAGATTACATGTACTTATTATGGTAATTTTAGGACATTTAGTTATTGATTTTGAAATTCCTGTATACCCGTATTTAAAAGTGATTGAAATAAAAAATTTGGAGAAGTTAAAACACTCACTCTTTGCTTGCTTGAAGTGCTCAATGCTCACATTTAACGAGGGGTAGAATGAATTATTCAGCATAACAAGTCAAAAATGCTGTACTGAAAATTCAAAACTTACCATATATACAAGAGGGACAAGATTATATTTGTGGTAAGCGGTAAATATACACACGACCATCGTTCCCTCATGGATCTTGTTTCTCCCGACTGTTTCAGTGTGACACACACACAGCGCATGCTCATTCGTCCACGACTCTTGGCTCTTCAGTGAATTTTTTCTGCATCAGCTGAACTTTAAATAACTGAAACAACAGTTGCCTTTGTGTTTTGCATGGACAGAGAGTCTTTGTACGTGCAGTGCAGTAATACTGAGAGTTTTTACGAAGACAAACAAATCGCAAAAATGCAGGAATAGTGTTAGCATGACTGTTTTGCTAGCTAGCTAAACAACATAGAGAAACGTTGTTATCTAACTTGCTTCCATAAAAGTAGATTTCTCAGATTTCTCGCAAACAATTAAGACCCTGTAAACGGTGCTGAGCGTCGCTGTGAGAGCACTCGGCCGCTGCGGTGTTTTTGACTCGTACAATAATGTGAGTTCAGTCCCGTGACAGCAGAGAATGGACAGAGACTTGTTGAGGCAATGTCTGACGTATCACGGACAATCACTGTTCAGCACGCTGAAATGTGAGCAAACAGAGAACCCAGACTTCCAGGCGGTGGTGTCTGACCTCTGCAAAGCCACGTATGAGAGGTATGTCAGTGAGGTATGAGCTCCGCAGGAGGCTGCTGCCTGAAGTCATGACTACAGACAAGATGCTAGTGTATTATTCTCTTCTTTTTCATTTACTTTGCATATGGGCTTTGAATTAAACGGTCTGACAGGAAAGATGAATAAATATCACAGTTTCCTTAGGTCCAGTATAATTTTACAGTTCAGAGCTCCCATTGCTCGCCCAGAGGGTTTCAGTTAATAAACCTACAGCCTTCTGGAGGTGCTGAAGCTAACCAGCAGTTGGCAACTTTTGCTTGAAAATTCCCTGAATTTAAAACTGCTTATAATTAAAATGTACATTATATGGGTAAAAGAACTGGGCCACACCTGTCAGCTTTTGAATTCAGGTGTTTTTAGTTCCATTGCTGCAGATGTATAAAATCAAGCACCTAGCCCTGCAGTCTGCCTTTACAAACGTGTGAAGCAGTGGGTCGTTCTAAAGAGCTCACTGAAATGTGTGGTACTGTAACAAGGTGCCACCGTTGCAACAAGTCATTTTGTAAGACCATGTGAACTGGATGGGCAGCCAGCTTTGACAGAGGGGCATTTGGCTATTCCAAAAACAAAACCCCAAACAAAACGCTATTCATATTTACAATGATACACGCACAGTACACTCATTAAGAAATGTGTCCTCTTCAGTCATGCTGATTGCCACGATTGCTGCAGAGTTATTATTTTATTATTATTGAAATTGTTTTTCATTACCAAATTGTATGAATTAGTGTAACTTCAGCTGAGGGGCCACAGTAACTTTACTGTCCGTCCACGATGCAGACGCTGCTCCTAGGTACTCCATGATCAACTGTAGGTGGTAAAGCAACTCATCCATGAAATGAAGGCCCATGTAAAGTTACAGAGTGGGGTCTTCGATTGCTGAGGTGCATAGTCCATAAAAGTCCCCAGCACTCTGTTGACTTGATAATTGCAGCGTTCCAAACCTCCTCTGGTATTAATGTCAGCACAAAAGCTGCACATCAAGAGCTTCGTGGCATGGGTTTTTGTGTCTGAGCATCTCCTGTAGGTGTAATGTGTCGGTGGTCCAGTTCTTTTATCTATACAGCAAATGTTATTTTAATGAACTAATTGAGCACTTATACCAGCTCTAGTTTTATTTCAGGCTGTTTTTTCCAATCACTTATGAATGGTATAATTAATCTGCTATACCATTGTATAAAACTAGTTGTTGCAGCTGTGGTTGCAGAATAAAAATGAGTTTTGTAGTAAATTAAATCCTAATGAAGCTCTGTGACTGAAAAGCAGGAATGTGTGGAAATTCAGCTTTTTCTGTTGCATTATTTCATTTTCCTTTGAACCTGTAACAGGCATCCATTATACAAGACTTAGTTGGCCATAGGTGACTTCAGTCCAGCGCCACTGCTAATTATTATTTTCTTTTCTTTATTGATAATTTTGTTGCTGTTGTTGTTGTCCTGTGCAGCAGGTCTGAAGAGCAGAGCAACCCGCTTGTGGAGCAGTTCATTGCCAGGAAAGCTGACATCCTGTTCAGTCCAGCATGGAAAACTGCCGCTCTTCGAGGAGAGGAGCACGAGGAGGAGGAGGCTGTAGGTGTGTGTTTGTTCGGCTGAATACTGTCTCTCGGACTTCATCCACACTAAGCCATTAAATTGCATCAGGTTCTTTTATTCCTATATATATGAAGATCAGTATGAGTTACATACAGGCTTAATTGGTTGAGAAATATGTCTGCTTTATGTATACTGTATCTGATCTGTCTGCTCTTCCAGAGCCCTATGCAGTCATGCCACCGATGGAATTATTCATGGAGGTGCCGTATGCGGAGAGACGATCCATGATCTACCGGGATTTGGAAAGAGGAGACATTGTGGTGGGGAGGATCAACAACATTAGAGAATATGGCTTCTTCTTAACACTGTTTTGCACGGCAGGAGGTCTGAAAAGAGACATTGAAGACTTAGAGTTGTCGGTAGGTCAACAAGTTAAGCCCTTTGATTGACTTGAGTTATGTCATAAACCTTGTATGTAAGTGAGAAAAGTCCCTCACTGTAGATGCTGAAAAATTTTGATTGTTGGCCAGCTGTGGTTGGAAAAACACCAACTGTGTAGTTCTGTGAATTCCTGAGTGACTGCCAGTTCTTTCTTTGAATGACACAGGTTCAGAGTTTACGTAAGCATAAAATCACGCTTGAAATTCATGTTATGAGACCATGTGATGATTTCTGTGCCGGGACCTTCATTTGGCCTTATGCTTTATGGGACGTGCAGGAGTGGCAGTTGTGCAGGAATTCCCCAAAATTTGGGCCCTTCATTTCACATCTTCACATGTGGTGTGATGCAAAATAGGCTGGAGGCATTTGGATGAAGCTAACCAGCAATTATACTTTTCAACTGCGGTGCTAGAAATGCAAGAATAAATCCATCACAACAGTTCCTCTACAGAAAGATTCCTGGAGGATTTTTGTCTTCAGTGTTTGGTTGTCCAGATTTGTGAGGGCAAATGCTATGTAGTTCACTTTGGCACTTTCTCCACCTGACCCACACCATCCACCTTGCATTCTACTATTGTTTCATAAAGGCACATCTATTTTTTCTTTCTGTTTTAACAACGTTCAGGCTCTGTGTCATGTCAGAGAAATTCCCTCCACTGGCAGCCATGATGATCCCCTGTCCTACTACCAGGTTGGAGACTTCATCAGAGGTTTGTCACTTAAAAAACCAGAACATTGAGGTCTAAACCTAAAATTGATATTGGGTCATAACCTCTTTTTATTTTGGTCACAAGATCTTTGTGCTCTACTCCTCCATTATTTCCAGAATCACACACTGCAGCTCTTTTAAGGAGCGTTTAAAATGTTTTCTAATAATAGACTTATTAGACAGCAAAACTCTGCATAAAGTATATTAATCTGGCCAATACCTTGATAGTAGATAATGTTGTATTGCAGAAAATGTTGCTAGATGGCGTGGCCTCTATAACATTCTGTTTTCTGTGTTTTTTGATTCGGTGCTGTTTTCTGTCTAAACACAACCTATATGTTAAAGTTTGGAGCATTCCACGAGGGCATCAGTTTTGGAACTGTTAAATAATTTTTATCCCATTTTAATTTGCAGGTTTGCAATGCTGTCATCACAATAGAAGAAGTCCTTGCTGCTTTTTGAATTCTAAAGTGCTTCTTCACAGGACTGTAACTGGATGTGTAAAAGAATGAAAATCTCATCCAAAGCTGTCTTTTCTTATTCTGTAGCTGGAGTGAAAGATATTGATCGCTACCAAGAAAAAATCACAGTGTCCCTCCATCAGGCCTGTCTTTCTCACAGCTTGGAGCACATCAAACTAGGTGTCATTACCCGAGAGGAGCTGCCCATACACTACAGGTAACAACACAACACTAATTACTTAAGAAAGAAAAACCCGTTTAGCTAGTTCAAGTGAATACTGTTGAATACCTTTGAATGAAGAAATGTCTTACCAACTTGTAAACTATCAAGTTTCAGTTAATTGTAGCTGCAGTAGACCAGCTGTATTCTCAATCACTCCTCATGTTTTTTTTTTTTTTTTGGCAAGCTTATTAATCATTTTATACCCACTAGAGAATATACTGGACATTTCAGCCGGACCTTTTCGTTACACAAGTGACCTGGCTGATATGTCAGCTGAGCTTTAATATAAATCCTTCGAATGCAGCTAATTAAGGCTAAAAAATATATAAAAATATATCTGATATAAATATTTATTAATGGGTTAGTGTTTGGTTGTAGTGACTCGGTACTGTTCTCTCCTTAGTCGTAGCGTTCGGGCAGCCAGTGACTCCAGTGAGACATATGAGCATATACTGACAGGTTGCCATGGCTACCACAACCCCTCTGTAGTGGACTACCTGCTGGAGAAGGTGGGAATAAGTGACACCCATCCACCGTCAATGATGCGAGGACTGCAGAGGTAAACCTTTCAGTTGATGCGACTACAGTTTCTCTAATTTCGCACAAATTTGCAAGTAAATTCATGCAATAATAAAGGTCCTTCTACTAGGCTATTAAATAGTGGTCCCTGTGGCTCTCTTCTCCACAGTAAACTTTTCCAAGAGGAGGATTTTGCTTCTGCAATCAGGAAGAAGCAGTCTGCATCCTGGGCCTTAAAGTGGTAATGCTATTAACTATTAACTTTGACCACAGGAAATGGATGGAATAGTGCATCTTTTTGATATCTGATCCATGCCACTTATTTCCCCTGACTTATCTTGACTTTTAATACGAACCTGACTTGTATTTTGCTTGTTTTTTTTAAGTGTCCGCGCAGGGGTGGACCACTTCAAACACGGTCGCCATGTGGAGGCCATGAATGAATACAACAAAGCCTTGGAAATAGACATTAATAATGTAGAAGCACTGGTGGCACGTGGAGCTCTGTGAGTCTGCTTTTTTCAGTTTTGTAACTCTGTTTTTCTTTATGATATACCCTGGTCTTTTTGTGGCCCTGTATACACTTAAGTTTAAATTATGAGAAATTTATACATTGTTTATTGTGCATTAGACTTTTGGTAAAGGTTCCTCATTCCATTTCCATACCATACAATAATTAGGACACCACACCACACCTGTTCCTGTCATATTTCATAGTTTTGCTGGAATGAAAAGTTGCTTTTGGCTTGGTGCCTGTTCATTACATAACACAGCATACCTTTGATGTCCCTGAAACCTGGCACAGTGATGAAAATGAAGTACATCTTTCTCAGAGCGTGTTTATTAGTTATTGTCTTTTCTGTATTTCTTTCACTTCCAGGTATGCTAACAAAGGCAGTATCATGAAGGCAATAACAGACTTTGAACTGGCTCTGGAGAACTGCCCAGATCACCGTAACGCCAAGAAGTATCTGTGTCAGACACTAGTGGAGAGAGGAAAACAGTAAGCCCTGCTTCACTTAGTAGGCAGATAGGATGTGAGATCTTACAGTTCAATAGTGACTTGTTCCATCGTGGTGCCTTGACAGAGAGTCTCTGTTGGTTGCTTTAGTATATAAAATAACTCAGCTTTGCACACTAGTTATGAAAGACTGAAATCAGAGAGAGACATTTATGACTATGAGATTAATATCATCTTAATAAAGGTAGTAAGCAGCTGACACATCTCAAGAGAAATGTAGTAAGTAAAGGCCTATATGTTTAGTGTGTACTACAGTGATTAAAAAACAACAACAGAAACAACAGTGTTATGGGCATTAAGTGGAAGGATTTACCACAACCTGAATGCTGAAGGGCTGCATTATTTGAAGTTCATTATATTTTTACATTTTCATGTGAGGTCAGAATGTTAATGAGAAAACTTATATCAGCTCCACCAGTTTTTTTCTTGTTATAATGCACAATGGGCCTGACATGTCAGTATAGAAATATTATTGTTGTTAAACAGGTAGTCAAACAGCTAGGCGGAAGGTCATGTAAGGTAACTATAGACAGAATGACTGGCTTTTCCCAAGGAGGAAAATTATTTTTGCAGTTTGAAACACAGCCTCGTCTGAGAGGCTGGCCTGCTCCTTTTTTCCTGTTTAACAATTTCACAGCCTGATTATGTTGTATTGCTAGATGTGTTTTTGAATAGAAGCTTCTCAGCTTGTATATAAGGAGGAAGTTAAATAAGGCAGGAAACAAAATCACAGGCTATTTTGAAACAGGTGAGCTAGCATCAGCTGGGCTGCTTTGTTCCCGTAAAACAAAAAGGAGGTCACAAATAGAGTGGCACATTAACGGGAATGTTGTTATACAAATTAGTAAAGTATTTTTGTTATTTACTCAAAGGAGTATTGTCTGTGTGTTTAGGCTTGAGGAGCAGGAAAAGCTAGTAACGGCAGAGGGATTGTACAGAAAAGCTCTAACCCTAGATGACTCAAACCCTGAGGCACAGGAAGCCCTGCACAAGATCACAGACACTATACAGGTGAGTGGACACAGCACACACGCACACCTGAGGGGTTCACAAAAGTTGGCTGGTATGCAGTGTGTGTATTTTAGGCTTAACTATTAAAGCACATGCAGCGATAATGGGCATTTCAAAGCTTAGTTTCAAATGTGGTGTTATTTATCTATGACTTCAGAAAAATGAATGAAATGGGTGGAAAAAGTGAACATCTGCATGTTGTTCTCATAGCACAGGGATGGGATGGTGTGACGATGTCCTAATGACGGATTAGTTTCTCATGAAATCAGTTCCCTGATTGGTATTTATGTGTGCTGTGTTTGTATATGTTTAACATATGTACTTTTAACAAATAAGTGTGGGGCAGTAAGTCTTGGAGATACTGTTCTCGGAACAGTGCATGTGGTTAATATTTTTACGTTAACAGTGGATGGTGCAGAAACATGAATCTGAAAGGGGTCATAGAAAGTGATGATTTTGCTCTGTACTTTGAGCTTATTGATTGAGCCTGGTACTGTACTGTTTTACTGCTTATTTTTGGATACAGCAGACAGCACTTTCAGCGAAAAAGGTCTGAAATTCATTTTTTACTACCTACGTACTGAGCACCAGAAAACAGGCACACAAAGTTAGCAACTAACCGGTGAACAGTGGGCACTAAGCAGCTACAAAACCAGATATTTCTGTCAGCAGTCAAGGTTTTTCCTCGCTCAAAACGAGCCTTTTGGGGTGATTACACACATGACTACAATTCCATGTAGTTAAAGCAAAGAGTTTGTGTTAAGACCTCAGTATACCCACCGCGTTGGTCACTTCATATGCCACTGGCAACGTCAACACATAGCCACATCCATTTATGCTCCCCACTATGGCGCAGGTAGCTGCTGCAGTAATCTCCTGAACAATAGGTGTCACCACTCAGACAAAACCTCTACAACAGTGCTGATATAGGAGGAGATGAAATCAAAACCAGAAGCAAAGAAATTGCCATGTTTTTTTTTTTTTTCAAAGTTTTTTCCACAGTCTCATCTCTTCAAGCTGTGGCAAAATCTCCCACTGTATAATCTGTGAATCTCTGAGCTTCTGTACTGCTATATCATTAAAACGGCGGTAAAAACCAACACGATCGTACACACACCCAGCGGCAGCGGCACAACGCACCAGGTTACAAAAATTGAGAAGTTCACGACTGGCAGAAATGTAGGCTTGTGACAGCGGATGTGACGTCAGTTTGACATCAACTTGTCATACGGTGCCATTCGCCAGGCACCGCACAGCAAGTATAGTGGGGCCTTTAGTAACAAAGAGATGGGAGAAACACCCTTCAACCATGTTATGACTGTTACTCAGTTTGTCTACCAGAGGGCATCCCTGTTGGCACGTGTTTGGAGTAATCTATGACTTGTAATAGTAAAACAAGTTTATTTTTAAACTGCTCTCTCAAATTTATCTTAGTGAGGACTCATAAGTAACTACACATAAAAAGTGTGAGGGAAATCTGTTTATGTTTTGTGTGACTGAATTGGCCGATATGTCGGACTTCTAAGTCACCAAAATTGGTATCGGTCTGAAAAATCCTATATTGGTCGGGGTCTACTTTTCACTCCCATCAAGTGCCCAAAAATATATTAAATTCAAAGACTGAAGAAAGAAGTGGGAATATTAGAATATGAGTAAAAACTTTACAGGGCATTTTGCAATAGTAGGTAAAAACAGGTGTTCTAATAATATTAATGATGGCTCTGTTATATGTAGGTACTTGCCCTAATTATTGTCATTACCTGTGTCCTTGTGTGAGAGTGGCTGCTGTGAAAAGGCTATTGATGGCAGATTCTCATAAGATTGTATTACATGGAGTAGTGATTCTTGTGTTCACACTGAGGCCTGTTAAACTTGACTAAACCTTTGCACAACATTTACA
This sequence comes from Heterochromis multidens, assembly GCA_015108495.1. Classification (NCBI taxonomy): domain Eukaryota; kingdom Metazoa; phylum Chordata; class Actinopteri; order Cichliformes; family Cichlidae; genus Heterochromis; species Heterochromis multidens. The sequence continues at coordinate 532 of VUQS01055167.1, read as the reverse complement.
CATTTAGCTGCTCAATCAATAAGGAACACATCCTGTACCAAGAACGTGTTAATTTTATACATGCGGGCTTTTCACACTGGTTCCCCGTTGACCACTGTGCCCTTTAATATAGGGTAAGATTGTTAAAAAGGTTTACTAATAATTAAATGTATTATTAGCAGCTGTAACATAAGGCTTTTGTATGTATGTGAGGTGTACAGGGTGGGCCATTTATATGGATACACCGTAATAACATGGGAATGGTTGGTGATATTAAAGTACTGTTTGTGGCACATTAGTATATGTGAGGGGGCAAACTCCCCAAGATGGGTGGTGACCATGGTGGCCATTTAGAAGTCGGCCATCTTGGATACAACTTTTGTTTTTTCAATAGGAAGAGGGCCATGTGACACATCAAACTTATTGGTAATGTCACAAGAAAAACAATGGTGTGCTTGGTTCCAACGTAACTTTATTCTTTCATGAGTTATTTACAAGTTGCTCTTTGTTCACAGCCATTGACATGTCGAAGAGGTTAACACGTGAGGAGCGG
>VUQS01055162.1:0-11066 GCA_015108495.1 Heterochromis multidens | reverse complement strand
AGGGTCACACACACACACACACACACACACACACACACACACACACACACACACACACACACACACACACACACACACAGGCATGTTTGTTTGCTTGTTTGGCTCTCTTTGTCAGGACATTTAATCACATTAATACATTTACCTGGGTGCCAAACCCTAAACATCAACCTAATCCTAACTTTAGCCCTAAATCCAAGTCTTAACCCTCAAACAGGCCTTTAGAGGGGTTTGAAAAAGATAACAGGAAACCATAAATGTCATCACTCTGATGGTGTAAAACTCAAGCTGGTTCTCATAATGATGGCTGTACTAAAACTAAAACTAGCAAGAGTTAGTAGCACACCCAAATTTGAAGGCTGAACCCAACTGAAGACCAGAGATTGACTTTACTAAGATGATTTGAAGTGGCCTGCACAGTTAGATTAGTCTTAATTTTGTGCATATATTAGTCCACTGCAAGTTAGTGTTTCACAAAAATAAAAACTGACTCACTTTAACTGTGCAAGCTTCTTAAGGGGCGTCCACACAGGAAGAGACTGGCAGCAATGCAGTGACCAAACTGGTTAAAAAGCTCAACCAGTTTCAGTTTTATCATGTGACAATATTGTGCAGCTCAAGGTTAAGTTACTTGAGTTATTATTAATGTTAAAGTATTAAGCAGTTTTATTATACTTCTACTTAAAATTTCCATTGAAAACACTACTTGGGCTACTTTTGTTCTTACATTTGACTTATGCTATGTCACTGCTATTGCACTATAATGCTGCTGCTACTGCTGCTGGCACATTGTGGCAACACATTTAAATGCTGCTGCCTGCAAACTGCAATCACTGAAATCATCACTGTCGCAAATTCCCTTGAAATATCGTGGTCTCAAATATCGAAGGATACCACTGATTCACATTTTAAAGGGTGCTAAATACTTAACTGGAGTCCTGAGCAACTATCAGCTGCATAAGGGATTCACACGAAGTGACGAGCTAACGAGCCAGATGTTGACTTTGTTTAAAAACAGCAGCAGCAGGCAGCCTGTTAAGAACTAATTTTATAAGTCTGTGCCATTACATTTTAGTTAACAGTGCCTAAGAGCAGAATATTTAATTTTGTGTCTGTGTGGTTTTATTTTAATTATGTTTTACATTATTTCATTATAATAAAATGGTTTACATGCTACATACTGCTGACAGAAGAATGAGCCATTGTGAACCTATATAAATGCCCACTGAGGCAAGAATTAATGCCATGATATACTGCAAAACTGCCAGAATCTGACTGCTGACATCCTGTTCACCATTTATCCAAAGAAAAACAAATGAAACTCCCCACCACATAATCTCAGCACCAATTTTACTCTCTTTAAGCTTTCCCTGTGAGCTTCCTCCTGTTTTAACCAGCATTTTCTACTGGGGTAGGCAGCTGGATGTGGTCCCTCACACAGTATTTTATACTGGGGGAAAAAAAATCTTAATTTACCCATAATTCCCTCTAAGATAGCCCTGCTTAGGCCTAAACTACTTTGTTCAATGGATGAATTTATCTAGATGAATTCTATTTGTTTTAAATAACCCACAGTCGGCCTCAGAGACTATATCTTTCCTTTATTCCTTTCATTACTGATTGTTGACTCGTCAGGCTGATGCATCAGCACACATTTTACAATAAGAGAGCAAAATGTTGGGTGCTGGGCAGCAGAACCAGCAAGAAAAAAAAAAAACTGGTTTTCGGATGATTTTATCAGCAGAGCAGATGTTCAAACACGCTCCTGCTCACCTGCAGAGGAGACTAACCCACCAGAAACACCAGAGACGCTCTGCAGTGCTTGGCTGCAGCTGGTGGTGATTTTCCTCTCGTTGCCTGGAGCAACACAGGATTAGTCATCTGCCATCCTGAGGGAAAGAGGAAATCTGGACAGCAACGAGTCAACGTCATTCAGTCCAACTTATAGCTCACTTACACTAATTTCTTGGAGAATTACCCCATCGTGACTAACAACAATCCTGAGCTTAACCTTTAAGTGTTAACCTTAAAAAAAGACCTGAAAGAGCTGCACATCCCCACAATGTGACTGTGTGAACAGATTTGTCTCCACAAAAGCAGTAATACGAGTACTCACACACTCTGTAGTGGTACAGTAAGGAAACCCAGACTAGAAAAATCAATAAAGGAATTCTGGGGTTGTTTCACTTTCCAAAACATCTGGATTACATCAAGTCCCAGCACTGCCCAAACTGTTCTTCAGGGTCATGATTCAGCAAGTAAAATAAATCTAGTGTTTCCCTAACGTGTGTTTTAAACAGCGCAATACTGAACCCAAAAAGGTTTCTGGCAGGCTTGTTGTTTTCATACCATAACACCATCCCAGTGGTAAATGACGGCACAGCCACTCACTTACATGGTCACAGCCAATAAGTTCCATGAGCACTGTATGTAATGTATTCATTTTCTTCATGTTTTTTATTGTTTTCTTGTATTAACAATGCCCACAGATTCTCCTGTATGATCGAATCCACGCTCTATCATCACTGACCTCTGGCGGCTCATGTTACTCCCTCAGGTATCACTAACAATGACCTATCGAAGCAGCAACCTCGAAGCCAACAAGGAGGTGCCAAAAACTGCAGTTCCTCTAACGTCCACTTGAGACTGGTTCCAGCAGTGAGTCAGTCCTCATAGACTATCATGTTAAAAGGTCCAACTTTACAGCCTGTTTACAACCTGATACAAAAACAAAGAAACAGTTTTGGTGTCTATGGATAGTTTAGTGGGCCAATATTTATATAACTCACCTGTTTTGATTTTGCTAAGGTTTAAAGTTAGGGGCGTGGCCTCCTTGACAGACAGGTGGCTGTAGCTGTAGGTGTGCTGAACTGGACCTCTCAGCTGTGTTTGTAAATGGTAAATGAACTGATTCCTATATAGCACTTTTATATATGGCTCGCTGTGAGGTACAGACCATCCAAGAAGTCTGCGCTCCAGTTTTGGTGAGTGAAATTCTGTAGCACTAATCACTGATATTGACTGCCATCTTTATCTGATTTTTCACAAACAACAAATCAGTCACATATTTCAGATGACAAACATCCTGTTGCTTTCAGCTGCTCCCTTATTTCCCACATGTTTGATTTGGCACAGATGTCCTTCCTGACACCAGGAGAACATGAGCTTGTGACCTGATGCCAGGTTTGTGTGGCTGTTTAAGGCAAATTAACTATTACACCACGTTGCCACTAGAGAAGAAGCTACAGCATGTTTGTCAGATTTTTTTATGCCAGATACCCTTCCTGAGACAACCTCAAAGGGGATTTGAGGTTGGGGATTCTGCTGTATATGACTTTACTGTATGATGTAGTAAAACTGTGTTTCGTATCAGGTTTATTTAAAGTGGGAGTGGGAGTCTATGGGAACTGACTCACTGTTGGAGCCAGCCTCAAGTGGCCACTAGAGGAACTGCAGTTTTAGGCTTCATTTTTCAGCCGTGGAGGTTGATGCTTGCGTAAGGCTGGCCGCAACCTGACATAAAATAGAAAAAGAAGAAGAAAAAGGTGCAGTGACTGGATCACTCGTGCAAAAATACATCAGAGAAGATGAACAACGGGAGTGAAACACAGGTAGGTTAACATACAATAAATGACTGCAAGTGAGCCTTTAAAGGTTCTTATTGTTAACTGCTTTCCATTCAGAAATAGCTTAAAACCTTCCGGGCTGTACTTTAATGTAATACCAACTTCTAACACAAGGTGGCGCAATGAGTCCGCGTAACCTTCATAAAAAGCATCCAGAGAAATGAAATATTAAAACATCCATCAGGGTGGTAAGAAAACAGAAATGACAGAAGAAGCACGAATTAATTTACACTGACGCAAATATTTCTGCTTTTATGTTCAGTGACGTGAGTGCCAGCAGGTAAGCTGCAGTCTCACCTGCAGGACCAGCCTCCAGGTGACCTTTGTTTGATTTGGTTAGAAGTTGGCAAAGGGGGCGTGGCCACCATCATACTGGAAGATTCAAATCAGCTTCCAATAACATGCAAAACTAATTACTTTATTAGCTGCATTTGACTGAGACACTGCAGCAAAACCAGAGCCTGACTTCAAAACACAGCTTTTAATGTCCAGCATGGCAGCAGGAGCAGCAGGAGCTCCCACACCTCCTCCTTTATTTTCTGATCAGCATCGAGCCAACCTGCTCCGTTTAAAGACGTATGCATAAAATCATAATTATACAGTCATCATCTGCACCGACAAAAACGACCAAGCAGGTTCTGCAGGGCCAGCGTCAGCCATGTTGCTCGGTTACTTTTATACTCACTATTATTTACAGCTCCAGATCAGAGGGGAAGGGGGCGGAGAGGGGCCTCGGAGCGGCGGACGAGAGGGGGGCCGTCCGGGTAAAGGCATTTCTGCGGAAAAGGCAGCAACGTCCTAGACAGAAAGACAGCAGCAGCGGCAGACTGGGTTAGGTCCGTCTGCCGCTGCTGCTGCTGCTGCTGCTCCCCCCGCCCCTCCCCCTCGGCGGGAGAACGTAACCAACAAAACGAGCGCTCTCGGTGTTTTTGTTTCTGCTTGTTTACCTGCGCGCTAACTAGCTAGCTAGCTAGCAGACACGTGCATGTTTGTTTCCGTCTTACCGTTGCTATTATTTACAAAATGGAGGCCGAAGAGGACCGAGAATGTGGAGCTTTCTCTCGCCTCCTGCTGTCTGTCCACAGAGCCCGTTTCGACTTCACAGGAACCTCTGAGACTCCACGGCCATCTCGCTACGAAGCGACAAGCTAAAGGTGGCCAGGCGCCACGCTTCCGGTTAGACCTTTCACAATAAAAGCGCCTGTCAGCCAGACGAAAGAGAGAGGCACAAATCTCTTGATGCATGCTCAATAATCCAGGTAAAAGAATCCCAAAAAAGCTGAATCCGGATAAACAGATTCAGCTTTTTGGGAGAGAGGCACAAGATTAATTTAACTGCATGAAAGAACAAGGTGGCGTTTTACGATGATGTATTAGGGCCGCTGAAGGTAATAAAAATAAAATGAATAAATGTAAATTAGGGGCTGGACAAGGGTGCTAAAATTTAGAGACAAAAAATGGCAATTTAGAGGGAAAAACATCTAATTTACTAGAGAAAAAACTAAGACATTAAAAAAAAAAACAAATTTGCAAGAAACATTTTGGCAAATCTATGAGCAAAACAAGCAAATTTACAGGAGAAACTGGCAAATTTATGAGAAAAAAGGCAAATTTACAAGAAATAAATCAGCAAATTTATTAGAAAAAAAAAAAATGAAAAAAAAAACAAAAAAAAAAAAAAACAGGAAAATTTACAATTAAAGTAAAACAGGCAAATTTATGAGGAAAAAATTGCAGATCTAAGAGAACAAATAGACAAATTTACAAGATAAAATAGGCAAACTTACAAGATATAGAAACAGTGTTCTGCTTAATTTTCCAAGGTTAAGTAGGAAAGACATTCACATATTGAACTAGGGATCAATAACTCATACAAAACATTAGAAGACCAGCAATACCAAATTCCAATCAAATCAACAAAGAAGAACAAGCTGCTGCTGTGTGTCAGAGAACCCTTTTCTGCATTTTTTTTATAATAGGTATCATCTTTCTTGATTTTCATATACAAAAAATAAATCTAATGTGCTATTTATTTATTTATTATAATTTAACCTAATAGTCATACAGGCAAGAACAAAGCCTTTATTTTACTCAAGAGCCACACTTCTGGTGGTATTGCTGCCATCTTGACTCTTCTCACTTTCTCTCCCCGCCCCTGCCTCCCTTTGCCAAATAGTGCAACCGAGAGGAAATACAAGTACACTGACTGGCGCATTACGCTGTTTTTCCCTGCCTAATAGTGATCCGTCCTTCTGTTGAATGCGACAGTGGAGGAGACAGACAGAGACAGCCAGACACAGAGACAAGCAGGAAGGACAAACAGACCAGTAAACAGGCTTGTTCTGCTCTTCCTGTCTGGCCCATGTTGCTCTGTCAGTTAGTGGAGTTTATTGTGCTCATTTTGATGGTTTAATTTAAACAAACACAAGTCCATTTTAATCCCTGCTGACACACAGTCCTGCAGCTTTAATAAACTCACTGAACGCTGAAGCATGAAAGGTAAAAATGTGAGTTTTTAATGGTATGCAATGACAGGGTGTCAAATTCAGTTTCCCTGGGAAATGAGAATCACATCAATGGCTAGTATGTGCAGACCTAGTTCACTGACTTGCTTTAATTTAATACAAAAACTATGTCTTGTACACCTTTGTCATGGATAATTTGGTCCACATTAAGGCAGATAATATTAAATCCAGCCAAAATACTGCACTCAGATTAGACATCTACCATACAGCTAACTCGCCTCAACCTGTTTCACAAGCCTGAATTTGACAGCTACTGGTACCGTGACATCACCCACTGGCTTTGGACTCCGCCATGTTAGTTTTTTGGAGCTAGAAGTACCCGTAATTGGACAAGAGGTTTGTGTAGGGGTGCGAAGCCTAGACAAAGATCTGCTCATGAGTGCTAAGTAACAGACTAATAAAATATTAGAGTTTCACTCTCCTGAACTGGAGCACTGGACTTCCTGGACGGTCTGTATCACACAGAATTTAATGATCCCATTAAAATGCTCCAAAAAGCACCAACAGCACATGGTGGAGAGATCCAGATCAGTGATACAGATTACCTTTCAACATGCGCGCTGGATTAACCAGGGATCAAACCACCAAAAAAGCATTAACAAAAGACAGTGTGTGGCCACTCTGGATAAGATGCTTCATGGAGCCGAAAGGAGAGATTTGGGTAAGTAGTGAGAAGAGTTAGGAGATCTACAAAAGTACTATCTCTACTACTACAACCCTAAGCCACCGAAAATTATATACAGTATAGTATAAAGAGTAAATTCAGACATCTAAAGTCAAAGATGTCTGATGTATAATGTCACTAAGAATTCTGGTTGACTTTTTCTCAAAAAATAATATTTTCTTGCCAGAGTCGCCAACTATCCTGACAAGTACCATCAAAATTTTCAAATGGTTAATGGGCTTTATGAAAAACTACTACATTTACTCATAATATGTGGCAGTTTTTGTATTTGTATCCACTTGTGTATGATGTTATCTGCCGCACTACCAGATAAAAATTTGCAAAGGGCCACTAACCTTTGGTGCGTTGGCCTTCATTATGACGTGATTTTGGTTTTGATGAGACCAGCTTTTACTTTCTGTTGTTGCTTCAATGAAAAGCTGTGCAATCGCCAAATGAAAGAAAAGAAAATGGAGATCCCAACTTATAATTATGGCCTCGGCATCTCATAATTAAAAGAAAAGATCTCATGGTTACGAGATCCTGCTGTTCAAACCAATCATTCATTACTTTATTTTTACTCTTTTCCATAGTGCAGAACAAAGCTGAAGCCATCCAAGCTATGGAATAACACAAAGGTATGTAATAAACAACAAAAAATGGAAAGAAAACAAACTCAGTTTCATATTTAAGATTCTTCAGATTCTTCACAGTCGCCCCCTCTTTGCTTTGATAGCAGCTTTGCACTCCTGGATCTCCTCCAGCAGTTTGGAAGGAGTTCCCACGTCTGCATGCCAAGCCATCTCAGCTGGGTTTAGGTCAGGTGGTTTTAAAGGATTGTAGTGGTTTCTTTGCAGCGGTTTCATCATGAAGGTTTGATCTAAGGTCTGTGGTCTCTTTATGCAACTCAATTCTTTCTTGTCTTTCCCCTCCCTCTCCACCCAGTCAAGGCAGATGGCTGCCCCTCCCTTAGCTGGGTTCTGCCAGAGGTTTTTTTCCTGTTAAAAGGGAGCTTTTCCTCCCTGTAATCTCAAAGGGGATCGTCTCTGATCGTTGGGGTTCTTTCTGTAATATTGTAGGGTCTTCACCTTGGAGTATGAAGGTGACTTTTAGCTGGTAATTTTACTCAAGGTCTTTCCCAGAATTGTGGAACTATTTGCACCCCCATCAAAAAGGTTTTAGCCAGCGCCAAAGGAAAACTACCAGTGACCATCATTATATTCACATTAGTGAAGAGTAATTGGTATTTTAGTTAATTAAACACCCAGGAATAAGGGGTAACACAGGCTTGTTAATTTAGCTGTCAAGAGACTGCGAGGAACTTTTTCAAAGTTTTTTGGTGTGTCCCCTTCAGGAACTATCAGAGTTGTTAGAACTCTGTGTGCTCCATCACAAGAGGAACCTTTGAGTGATGTAAGTGTATGCTGATTGGTCTAGACATAAATCTCTGTCCACATATAAAACGATTCAGTCGAGGCACATCGCTTTGTAGCTGGCGGGTGGTCACTAATGGACGTTCAAGGCTCTTGTTGTGTAGGTAACACTTAAATTATTTAGGAGCCCATATATGTCAGTCATAGGTATTCATCACTCCCACTGATAGTCGCTTCAAGCTCTCGCCTCAAAGTTGAGAAAAGTTTAATTAGGGACCTGCCAACTTTGGATCACTAATGGTTATTTCCCCTGCAGTGGCATCCACAGTCTCAATCCCACAGACAGTATTAAAGATGGACGTAGCCACTATGACATCACCCGCCGGTCTCTGAAGTCCTGCTAGAAAGCCTCAAACTGAGCATTTTCACCATTCTCATGTTGGTATCTTGAAACCAGACATAATGAACAAGGGTTGGATCTGACTGTGAAACCAATGACACTATATGCTCATTGGCTAACAACCTCTGATTGACAGGTCATTAATCAATGAGCATGTCCTGGATGATACTCCTGACTCTAATAATGACCATAAACTCGTCATGAAAGTGTTTACTATGCTCACAGCGGAAAGGAGCCCTCTGGGCTCACCCCCTGGTGGCTATAAGAAATAATGCAGGTTTAATGTGCTTCACATTTGCTTCAGTTTTTAGACCTGGAAGCTACGTTTTTTTTTTTTTTTTAATATATATATATATACTGTTTGTGTTCCTGTGTGAACATCCTTGTTTGTGCAGCACCAGCATAGGGCATGTTTAAAAAAGTTCTCAGAAGAGCCAGTTTCAGTTTTCTACACCTGAACAAACTTTCAAAGTACTTCAAGTTTTCTAGGAATTACTAACTTTCATGTCTTAGATGATAATGTGGAATTTCTTTAACCATTACAAGTGACTACCTCATGCCATCAAGAGAAACAGTGGCTACTTTAGACAATCTAAATTATGAAACACCTCTCGCCCTGTGATAGCTGCGATAGGCTCCAGCCCATGGATGGATGATGATGAACAACTCGAGCTTCATTCAGCTCTGGGATTAAAACCTTTAAATTAGACCAAAACACTTGATATCTATGGTTTCATCAGATAAACAAAATGTTCTACAGTTGCATTTTACTCTGCTTCCAGTAATTCTGCTGTGAATCATGCAGCTGCTCTGGAGCTCTTCATGGTTCAGCAGTTTGTTTACAGACCAAAAAAAAAAAAAACAGCATCTAACTGGTCAGTGTCCTGTTGTGAACACTCAGCTGGTGTCTGGTTTTACAAGCAAACAGAAAAACAAGCAGTTCCTCTAATGTCCACTAGAGGCTGGCTCCAAAAGTGAGTCAACTTTTTGATTTAAGTTTTCCTCTCCAGTAAATAAAGTCACTGAACTAGACAGCTCAAGTATTTCATGCTGTTAGTGCCTTTTGGAGCATTTTTATTCAAATTACAAACAGGCCAGTAAGTACAGTTCTTACACTGGGATAGTCAAAATTTCAAGTTACTTTCTCAGAAGTTTGAGTTGGTAAGTCAAAAATTTGAGATACTTAACTCGAAATGAGATAACCCAAAATTTTGACTTATGGATGGCAAAAAAAGGCTTTTCCAGTGGCGGAAACAAGCTTCTATAGGATTTTTAAATAGTTTGGAAAAAAGTTCAACATTCCCAACATGGGTGTAGTCGATCAATCGATGACTGAAATAAAGTATCACATTCCTTTGAACTGCTGCATGATGGAGAGGAGGTGTTCGCTGCGTTTCTGGATGCTGCTCTGCTCCTCCTTCAGCCTTTCCTGCTCCTGTAACACCTCATCCTGAGGAGAGACACATCACACGCATCAAATTTAACACTCCCACATATCTCAAATAATGACTAACCAATGAATAGGACAGCAACAAACAGTTAACCATGGATTTTTGTCTGATAAACTGTTATAAAGACATCTTAAACTGCAAAGAACATCTGTGATTACTCTTTGAATGTCACATTTTGATACCTTCACAAAGTTAGCAGGAGAAACACTGATGATCTGATGTGCAGCACAGGGTGGACGTGAACCAGGAAGTTAGAAAATTTATTTTATTTGTTTGATGAATGAGTGCTTGTTTTCCGTTTACACGCATGAAATGCAAAAACGTGTGTGTGTGTGTGTGTCTGAGTGCTCTGACTCTGAGTCTGCAGAGCTCCCTCCTCTCTCGGTCGTTCTCCTCAGCTCTCGCTCGAAGCCAAGCCTCATTCTGAGAGCGATGTCTGTCCAGCATCTCTTGCAGCTCCTGACACACAAAAATTTATGTCCATTAATTTGTATGTTTTCCTGATTTAGTGTAATCATCATGTTAAATCATTAACATTAGATTAGAGGGAAATACAGTGCATCCAGAAAGTATTCACAGCGCTTCACTTGTTCCACATTTTGTCACAGCCTTATTCCAAAATGGATTAAATTCATTTTTCACCTCAAAATTCTACACACAATACCCCATAATGACAAAGTGAAAAAGGTTTGCTTTGAATTTTTGCAAATTTATTAAAAATAAAAAACAAAAATATAACATGTACATAAGTATTCACAGCGTTTGCCATGACACTCAAAATTGAGCTCAGGTGTATCCTGTTTCCACTGATCATCTGTCAGATGTTTCTACGACTTGACTGGAGACCACCTGTGGTAAACTCAGTTGATTGGACATGATTTGGAAAGGCACACACCTGTCTATATAAGGTTCTGCAGCACTGAAGGTCCCAATGAGCACAGTGGCCTCCATCATCTATAAATGGAAGAAGTTTGGAACCACCAGAACCCTTCCTAGAGCTGGCCGCCTGGCCAATTTGAGCGATCGGGGT
>VUQS01055161.1:12648-31122 GCA_015108495.1 Heterochromis multidens | reverse complement strand
GAAAAATTTAATGTGTTTTCAAGGTTTTAGCTTGTCTACAGTACTGTGCAAAGGTCTTGAGCCACCCCTCATTTCTTTCTATTTTGCTTCCAGATTTTCTTGTAATTTTTAAAGTGGTCTTGAGCAATAGATCTCCAGGATTTCTGAAAGTTTTTTTGAAGTTTTTCTCTGGACATTGGCTGCTTTTTTGCTCATTTTCAGTGCAGTCCTTGTACCAGTGCAGTCCTTGTATCTCAGAGGAATCTGTTGGTAATCCACTTAACACTGACCTATGAATCATTCAAGCATAAAAAAGACACCTAACTCAAGGAGTGAACCAGTGTTGTGTCTGCACATAACAGACAACTTAGCAAAGAACCAATTTTACATTGTATCTTTAGGCACTTTCTGACAGGAGAGAGGTACAACAGTGAGCTGACCTCTGTAAAACAGTGGAGGCTCTGTCATGGTTTGGGGCTGCATTTCAGCTGGAGGTGATGGGGATCTTGTTAAAGTTTATGGAATTATAACCACAGAAAAGCACTGTCAGATTTTGATCCACCATGCAGTACCATCTGGAATATGTCAGTTTCATTTTTTAACATGACAACAATCCCAAACACACTGCCAGTGCAGTAAAAGCATACCTGGATAGAAAAACACACAATGGAACACTATCAGTCATGGACTGGCCCCCCCAGAGCCCAGACCTCAACATTATTGAAGCAGTGTGAGATCATTAATTGCTCTGACAGCAAATCAAAGACATGTTAAAATTATATGTGAGTGAGAATCTGTGTGAGAGCTATTGAATTCCCTACTATAGGCAGCATAGAACTGCTGCAGTTTCTGTAATACTGTATACTGTGCCCCTCTCTTACCTCTATTGTCTTTTTTTTCTTTCTCACCAAACCCCAGCTGGTCTGAGATAAGCTGAGGTGAGGCTCAACTGCACTGTCTTGAGACTACTGTGAGCTTTATGAGTGCTGGAACCCCCTTGAGGTCTAAATCCTTGATCCTGGTGCTTATGATTATCTGTGTTGATTGGTACCAGTCAAATTGGAAAAACAATCATGAGCTACACAGACTGCTGCTGTTGCTTGTCAAAAACAGTATCATTTTTATTCCATCCCAGCTACACCATCTGTTCAGTTTGTAAGGCCGTGCCCTCACACACTTGAAGTGGAGTATTATGTTTGGCGGCATTCCCTTTTTGTGTTGTTCTCTTTCTTTTTGTTTTGTATTTGTAATTGTTTGTATTGCGGACATACAGATGATGGTATTCTTTCCATATATATGGCTGCCAAATAAATTTATGCAGGAGCTTATATTTTAATACAAAAAAATTTGTCTCTCACCAAATCACACAGATCCACAAGACCAGATTAGGAGTGAAGAAGAGAAAAATGTGTATTGCAGCTGTTTCTCTGCTCCATCCCATGATGTACCCTGAGGACCACTTCTCCTGAGCCGACCTTTAATCCTCTTTAACAGTATTCTTCCATCTGTCATTGCTTTGCCCTGTGCATGTTGTTAACACTATAGTCACACTTCAGTGACTAACCTGAAGGATCATCACACCAGCAGAGGCATTCAGTTTCAGCAACTGGAAAGTTAGCTTCAGTTCTGCCATACTAAACATTGCAATCAAACTGCACCAGGGATTGCAAGTGTGGGATGTGGGGAACGCAAGGCTGTATAGTGCAGCAATTGAACAAAATGACAACCAAGAAGCAAATGGGTGCCTCAGGTACATCACCAGCAACTATCCATCCAAGAGGATGTTTTGAAAATGGAGATTTTATTTACTTTAAAAAGTATGCCATTTTAAGAAGCACGAGTTATACTGACTTGTGTATTTTGAATGAGCATTACTTAAGGAGGATACATCACATGAGCTTAATATAGTAACACGAAGTACAGTTTTTCTCAATGTCACTTTAACTCTGTGATCAGTGAATGCAAACCGTTCACCAACATTTTAAGACTTAGACAGCAAATGGTTTTATACTTTTATCAAAACCTTGCTGACTTTGGAAAGAGTACCACAAAAATGTAGACCTAATGTAGAGTAAAAAGTGTTCAGACACAAAAATAAAATGTGAAGGATTTAGTTTAAAAGAAAAAAGATACTCGTGAAAATATATGCATCAGAAATCAGACAAAGAAAATATATATCATCTGAGAACATAGCACCAACTACTGTATTGTCCCATAAAGTCACACTACATAGATTCAGCAACCACTTTAGTATGCCTGTTCAACCGCTTGTTAAGGCAAATATCTAAGCTGCCAATCACATGTCAGCAACTCAAAGTATTTAGGCATGTAGACATTGTGAAAACAACCTGCTGAAGTTCAAAGTGAGCATCAGAATGGGGAAGAAAGGTGATTGCATGTGGCATGGTTGTTGATGCCAGACAGGCTGGTCTGAGTATTTCAGAAACTGCTGATCTACTGGGATTTTCCCACACAACCATCTCTGGGGTTTACAGAGAATGGTCCGAAAAAGAAAAAATATCCAGTGATCGGCAGTTCTCTGGGTGAAAATGACTTGTTGATGTTAGAGGTCAGAGGAGAATGGTAAGACTACTTTGAACCAATCGGAATGCAACAGTAACTCAATCAACCACTCGTTACAAACAAGGTATGCAGAAGAGCATTTATGAACACACAACACATTGGACCTTAATGCAAACAGGCTAGAGCAGCAGAAGACCACACCAGGTGTCACTCCTGTCAGCTAAGAACTGGAAACTAAAACAGATTCACAGTTTCTGCTTTAGTTTCTTTCTAGGTTTGATTTAAGTGGTTTTCCTGCTGGTTATGTTGGGGTCTTTTAGTTTTGGGTGCATCCAAGCCTGTGGTGAATGTTACAGTAAAGTCTTTCTGCCTCAGTTCATTCACTGCAGGGGTGACACACTCCTAAGCTGCATGTTTGGCTTTGTTTGTAAACTCTCGATTTAATCCACTGAATAATACATGCTGCCTGGCTTCAGATTCTCATCCCATTGCTGTCATCTCATCTTCCAAAACAGTTAGCTTTTCTCTTTTTTTGGCTTATGGCCATTCCTGATTAAATTATTAACTACACTAAACATATGTAAGGGTGCATTACTTACAAATAGGTTGGTTCTACTTTTTTAAATTTAGCAATTGTTTGATTACAGTTTTACTTGATAGCTTTGATGCAATTCCCACATCAAGAACATCATTCTTACCACTCTTAAAGCAGTTCTCAAATCAGGAATGCATTCCCCCACCCACATTAGCCTTTCTCATTGTTTTTACACACACTGCTATTGTTCCTACACATTCTTCACTGTTTAAGATAGCGTGTTGATGAACTTCTCACTTGAATCTCACAGCTCATCAAAACACCTTGAGAGCTCTCACTTTCCTGAATACTGTCCGGCATTGCATTAGTGTTTTCAGTCAAATTACTTCAAACTTTTTTCAAATATGTATGAAAGAGCAAATCCAGTAACACGCGGTCAGTGGTAGCAGTCAAATTGCCCTTCAGTTGAAAGCAAATATAAACACATGAGATTTAGGGGCAACAAATAGAAATACATACTCAGGGACAGTTCAGGATGAGCGGTTTGGAGACAAAGTTAGAGAGGTAAGGCTGAGATGGTTTGGACATGTGCAGAGGAGGGATAGTGGATATACTGGATAAAGGATGTTGAAGATGGAGCTGCCATGCAGGAGTTAAAGAGGAAGATATGCAAAATGCTGGTGTGACAGAAGAGGATGCTAGGGACAGGATAAGATGGAGGCAGATGATCTGCTGTAGTGACCCCTGAAGGGAGCAAAAAGAAGAAGAAGAAGAAGAAGCTTTTCTCAGTGATATTGTGTAAAGTATCAAACAAAGTGTTCACATTTCATTTTTGTGTCTGAATGCTTTTTACTCTACATTAGGCCTACATTTTTTCGCAGTACTCTTACCAAAGTCAGTAAGGTTTTGATAAAAGTATAAAACCATTTGGTGTCTAAGTCTTAAAACAGTGGTGAAAGTGTTTTTATTCATTGGTCACAGAGTTGTGATTGACTGACTTTACATGTTTTGACATATGTGAAAAAGGTTTTGATTGTCTTGGTGTCTTTTGCACAGATGAGTGTGTGTTATGAGAAATACTTTAACTGTTTTGAGAGCATTAAGGGTGCTGAGAATGATGTTCCTGATATGAGAATTACACCAAAGTGACCAGGAAAAACTGTAAATGAAGCTTGTATCCTGTATCCACTGTTCATAAATCAGAGCACGTCATAAGATTTTCATCAATTGTTGCTAGGGATCTGAAAACACTTTGTGCAGGGGCAAAAGATACTATATATTTACACCCCTTTTGCTTATGATGGTCAGCTATTCAGTAAGAAAATGATCTATATCCCAGTAACGTCTTCAAGCAGAAGTTGATTTAAGGATCACTGATTTGTGCCAAAGTTTATATAACAAGAGAAATGTAGGCTGACTGGTGTTTATAGCTCAGTGTTCACATTCTTGGAAACTACAAATGGTGGTTGTGGATTGGTAAGCTGATCATGAGTCATGGTTGAATTGCACCTACTTGACACACACAAAGCTTGTTAACCCTGACACCAAAGGGGGTCATGCTTGAGTAACCTCAGTCACAATCCTAGCTGACCACTGGGGCAATGTGCCACTGGTAACAAAAGGGGATTACTCTAATTGCATTGCATAATTAGTTAACATTTGCTTCTGCAAACTGCATAGAATTAAAGTAAAAGAAAAAAAAAACTCTTCAAGCAATTGATTTTTTTAAAGCTTTGTGTTGCAAGAGTGCAAGTGAGAGTCTGAATTGTTTTGGTTGGAAAGACAGCGAGGAGTAGACATGAGAGTCAGCTCACCACTCCAGGATGCCCTGTTTTCTTGCCCTTATTTTGTGACTGTGGATGTATGAGCTCGAAGACTGGCAGGCATTGTGGGTAATGAACTGCATCCACACCACTGCAACTATTATTTTTGAAGGTCAATGGACGGGTCAAGGCAGCTATACCCTCCAAATTGTGGTAATGAGTGTTTGGCTTCACTGTCTCACTTTACTGAACTGCTCTGACCAATGAAATGGTTTGTACAGGCCCACTTGGCATTTCACACTGCAGGATAACAAGGGCCCCACAGACAGTTTTAACTGACTGTAATAAACTGAATAAATAAGAATGCATCAGAGTTAACTACAGGCTTGATTTACATGGCTTTACATCATTTCTATCAGCTAGATTTGGGAATAGAAGAGGTAGCATCACTCGTATGACATATCTACATCAGTGCAAGAGTCAGACAAGCTCAGACAATGAGCTGCAACATTCAGCTAATGAGCATGACACCACCTTGTGGAGACAACATAGATTTATGATTGGAACACATATGCTGAGAGACAAACTGAAGGAAGTGTTTCTGTATTTCAAACACGCCCTTCATTAATATTATATGGTGCTTAAACAGGCAGCCTGTGCATTTTTTAATTGGAAAGGAAATGCTTATCTGACAAATGTGCAAATATGCCAGTGGAGTGCAGCACCGTCCACAAAAGCATGGCACCTCTGACTATTGTTTTTCACCTTATAGGCAGTCCGTTCTTATTTCTTTTTTTTTTCCCCACTACTGCTGTTATCAAGGACATTAGCTTTGAAATGTGTTCCACTTTGCTGTTTAGGAGGCAACACCAAATCAAACAGACCTACCCCCACCCCCTTCCCCCTTTTCTCCACCGCCAAAATCCAATCACGACTGATGAATTTGGAATTGATGGCAAATCTTTAGGCCCAGGCACTTACCCGAGTGATGTGGCCCACTGAAAAACGAGAAATGGGTGGGAGAAGCGGTGGAGAGAGACAGCAAGGTGGAGACTGCTCAACGTAAAGAGCGAGAGACAGAGAGAGCGAGAAGAGTGAGGATACAGTGGTAGATTTATGACTTCATGTTTAGAGCATACTGCTGAAACCGACTCATAAATGTTTTTGATGGTCCACAAATAAATTATTCCCAGCATGTCTGCTCAGCACACAATAAATAATTCTAAAAAAATTTTAATCATTCTCTAACCTTCCGATTTATTTTGGAGAAATTTATATGAGGCCATATATACTGTAAAATACATACAGCCAAGGCAGGGGCTTAAAATATGTTTCTTCTTACCTCATGTATCACCTTTAGATCTGTAAGATTTTTAATGAAGTTGTACATTAAAGTAAAAATGTTGTGCCAGCAATATTGTGAGAAAGCAGCACTGTGGAAAAAGAGCTTTGTTACTGAATGTAAAATGCTACCGGCTGCCTCCTCTGTGCAGTAATGTACAAGTATTTGCTGGAAACCATGTTCACCCTTGAACTACCTCCTCTCTCACAGCAAACAGCTTCCCACATACACAGGTCAAGAGACTTACTGTGAAGGTGCCCTTTGTATAACTCAATATTCATTATAACACACCGGTCTCTGGGAACGTATGTTCTGTTTTTGGGGGGGTTTTGTTGCACAAATGCATCACTTTTGAAATGCATGAGGTATGCATGTGTACGAAACCAGACAGAATTTGATGCAAGTGCGCGTGCACGCTCTCATAAGATGCATTTCTGTGTAGGAAGATGTGAAATGTGTTGGTGGGGGTGCCAGCTATTGACCAGTGTGTGGGACTACATTTAAAGTGTGTGTTTGTGTGCAAACTCATGTGAGTTGGCGGAGGTTTCCCTGGAGAAGGAGAGCAACAGAGCTGACCTTGCAGTAAAAAAAAAAGACAGATAATTTATTCATTGCCATTGTACAAATTTCTCTCTATCTACTATTAGGTGTTCGGCTTTTATCTCAGCCCTTTTAAATCGTCTCTTCCTGCACCCTGCAGATTATTGATTCCTCCAAACACTCTATCTTTGGTTTAGGACACCGAGATCGAGATCAGAATTTACGACCTTATCTGTGTGCTTTCAGCAACTTCTCATTCATAGTTTGGAAACAGTTTTGTACCTCTTCCACTTTTAAAAGGTCCATGCTTACCAATCTCCCTGCATTGTGTATTTTTAAACCCTAAAGCTTAACCTCATTGTAAAAAATGTCTCTTATCGGACAGAGTCCAGCTGGCAATGTCAAACAGATGGCTTTATACCCTCTAGGGTTTCTATTCAGAATAAATTAGTACAATAAAATACCAGGAGGGCTTTTAGAGAACAGACAATTAAACACCTTGCATAGAACGCAATCCATCTGTATTTCAAATGACTGAAAGCTTATACTGATGAATGCAGTCATTAAAAAAGACAGGACTCAATAGCGTTTCAATGGACAGTAAACACCCAGCCAAGCTTGTGGCAGAATGAGCTGAAAAAAAGAAAAAAAGACTCAAAACCCTGGTTGTGTACTTAAGATTAAGCTGTTATATAGTGTGTATTACTTAAGAGCAAGAAAAACGCGGTGATGTTGAATGTTGATTTGAATTCATCATCCCATGACTTGCTGAAAGCTCTCAATTAGAGCATAATGAACGAGTGAAAAATGTGCCAACAATATCCTTAACAACAGAGTCACTGTGATATATAAACACTTAAATCCACTAAAGTAATGGGACCCATCTATTGTCACAGCATGAGGGAGGATAGGTTTTAAATTGCTTTGCTGAAACCAAACAGCTACAGTTTAATTCTGACGACTGTGGGATGTGGGGAGGATTAGCTTTAAAAAAAAATTTAAATGTTAATGACTTTTATAATTAATAAAGAAAAACATATTTCTGGACGACTTATCAAACGGATCACCTGCTCCTCCCAAGTGACTTCTGGCTCATATTAAATATCTGAGTATGCTGCCAGTTGGAGGTCCCGTTTCAGGAACCTCATCCAAATATCTGTATTGCATGTACCGTTGGTTGATCCAGCTGTCTCACACTACTGCTCTCCCACTAACTAGAGTTTACAATGAAATATTTATTGAATCCTACTCAACATAATTAAACTGTTTTAACTTAATTACACCTGCCACAGTCACGGTAATCAAAAGGCTACAGTTCAGATAGCACACTAACCTCTGCTCTGTAACTTACACCTCAGGGATAACATTACCATCGCTGCCAAATGCCTGTCTGCCATTTCCTTTGAGGGCTTTATTCCTTTTCTTTCTGTCTCCCTTAAGGGCTTTCTGCCATGGGAGCTCCCAGAGGCAGGTTTCTATCATATCAATGCCCTCCAAAAAAAAAGAAACTGTATTCTTAGAACAATGACCCAACTCCCTTGTGAAAGAAAGCTTGTGCCTGATCCCTTCTCGGGAAGGTTAATGTGGGTGCAATGATCCAAGGACCGCCAACTGTCCTCAGGGGTCCTCCTTTATGATGACAGCAATAGCTCATTTTGATACTTCTCATTATGACTCCACTTTTGGACAAGGGCTTGGACCTGTGTGCTAGGTAAAGGGCATGTCGAGTTGCTCGGGATTGCTAGGCACTCTGCATGATGGATGAGGGGAAGGGGAGTCTTAGTATTGAGCTTTCCTTGTCAGTGGGGATTTGAAGTGCGGAACATGTGTCAGATTTATAAACACAGTAAAAAACAATCAATCGTGGCACTATTTCCCAAAATCGGTGCTAAAGCTTAGTAGATCTCATCCTCTACTGTATATACGTAATAGAAATGAGATCTTTACTTCAAATGTATTTTAAGAAAAGGGTACAAGTTTTACACTCTTGAAAAATGAATACATATTTACCTGCAACCACTTCACAGGAATGATAAATATTCAGGCTCCTCTCAGAGAAATCTATACACCCAGGTCTTCCCCTGGCTCAGCCTGAAGGGTTGGTAGTTCTTAATGTAACTGATACAGACAGGACAGGGTATGTGAGAATGTGTGGGTAAGACAGAAAACACTCAGAGTATAGCCTGCCTTAGATTTACAGAGGCAGGAAAAACCTTATTGACTTCTACTGATGGCTAAGTATATTGAAATGCCAGGCAATAAAGAACTCTGCGTGTGTGTAAGACACAACATGCAAACACACAAGCAGACCATCCTGAAAAAAATGAATGCTTATGTCAGCCTTATAATAAGTGCATTGGCATTATGAGCTGCACTCTAACAGTATGTGTATAGGCGTTCAGTACATAGACATGAGTCCAGATGTTTGATGTATTTTTATGTTTAATTAGACCCACAGTATCTTCTTTAGATCTGACTGAGCTACTGTAGTCTTTGTGGGACAAATACTACAGATAATGGCAAATAGATGATATACTGTATTGCATTCCCTGAGAAACACAATCTTTCTAGCAAAAGTTCCTTTTCGGGTTGTCTCCTAACTTCACTTTTGCAACAGCCCCATTCTGAATCACAACAGTGGCCTCCCAAACTAATGGAGAGTGAAAATGCTTACACACAGTGTTCTGGTGAAATGAACCCGAGAGTCTCCCTGTGTTTGTATAGTACTTGTGTCTTGCTGTATAGTCAGAGAAAGAAAGAGGGACAGAAAAGGATACACAGACAGGAGAAGCACTGTTGCATTTTTCAGTAGAAATCAGAGGGATTACCTTAACTATACGGATTTGAACAATATACACAAGTTGTGTGAAAGTATGCATAGGATGAGTATGTCAGAAAATATGTTCCCCATATTTTCTGACCAATGCATAGTTTATCTACAAGTAGGGTATTGGAAAACTGCCTGGCCCCTAATTTGCAGTGGATAATTTGTATAAACCTATTATTTACTGCTATCATCATTATGAAACACTTATGATGTCAGTGCAGGTTGTATGTTAATGCTTCATATTCAGAAACAAATGGTTAAAAACCTGTTCCTGTTTTCACTGCAGGAAGTAGCAGCCTGTTGTAGAGTAGCCTGCACCTTGTGCATGTTCCCTACTACTTATATGGCCCCTGTGGGACTCATTCAGGGCTGTTCAGGGGGGAGAAAAACATTCTTTTTATGGAGTAGGTGTTATGGTCTTGTTTGTCTGTTTCCTAATTTATTTTAAAATTATCTTTCACTGTATGTCTTAAGTACAGATCCCTTAAATGGCTGATCAACACATAGACCAGGTCCCTTCCAGGGCTGTTTCTCTGATTTCTGAGTCTGACCAGCTGATTTTAGTGCTGCTGTTAATGAGACTGCTTCTGAGTGATCTGAAGTTTCAAAGACTGCCACATTAATTTAGCCACGTCAGCCAACATCCCTCCTGCTCCTGAGTCTTCTGTGAGCATTCTTCACACTCCTAAGACTGTCCCTGATTCTGCCTTCTTCCCTGTTTCTGAGTCAGGGCCAACCAATATCTCCTCTGTTCTTCAGCTGCCCCACACAGATTCTGCTCCCCAAGTCAGCAGACATTGCTTCAGTCCCTGAGCTGGCCAATACCACATCTGTTCCTGAACTGGCCTATGGCTTTCAAGCCCCAGAATCAACCAATGACCTCCAGTCAGCTTCAGAGCTGGAAGGACGACCTTCTGCATAGTTGTCCTTGGCCACTGACCTCCATCTGTCATCTGTCTGTGCTGTCTACTAGTTGCCTATTTAGATCTCAGCCGTCTGCATGTCCTGCATGGTGCCTTGAACTACAGTGTCTCTGCCACTAACCACACACTGCCACTCAGTCCCCAGAAGATCCTTACTTTTACCACTGTTCCCTTGCTTGACCTCCAAAAGGGCTCTACCTTTCAAACCTAGCCTCCTGAATGATTCTGCCTGCCTAAATACAGTCCTTTTAGCTGCCTTGACTCCCTAATAAGCCTCCTGAGGAGTGCCTTGAAGGTGCATACCTGCTGCCTACCTGCACTTACTCAAAGCTGTCAAAAAATTACTTTACCTTGTGAGGCTGCTTCTTTAAATATTTTATACCCACAAGTTCCTGCAGTGGAAAAGCTGCTAAGCAGTTTAACCAGTGCTTGCTCCCCAACTTCACATGTTTCACCTTTCTGTATATGATACTTCTCTGGGTCACTGACTGTGTGACAAGTGCTGGGAATCACGTACTATCAAGGACAGAAAACAAGATCTACAGCAGCAACCACTCCAATAGATTGGCTTAAATAAAAGGCACTTCCTCAGAGCAGGTACTAGAGTCCATCAAAAGCCCTGTCATCTCTAGCGGTTTACATTATCTTCAAAGTTCAAAATGTGCAACCCTGAGTGATGTGAGCTAGATAAAATCATATCATTTTTGGATGCTGATGATCTAATAATGTGTGATTATTTACAACAACTGCCGGGCATTTATTGATTTGACAAATCACTTAATAGAATTATTCAAGGTAATTACTCACGCCTGCACACACACGCCCAAAGAGTCCCGTTGGAAGTGACGATGAAGTGAAGGGAGATTGAATGTCAATGCAATGCCATCTTCATTACTTAAACTCAGAAACAGCTCAGTGCTGACCTCTCTCCTCAACGTGACCACAAACACACGTCAACAGGTAAACCGCAGGAAACAAGATAAGACCACACCACCTCCCCAGTTTGACCTAGACACACATGTGTGCCTGCACACATCAACAGTGAGCATGTGCAGGCATATATAGTTAGTTTTTTATAGTCTGTAAATATTTGTCAACCTTTTGTTTAGTTAAAGCAGGAAACAGAGTGATACATAGACAGCATGTAACATAAGCATTGATAAAGCATAACCTAAATAAATCGAATATTCATTCAGAAAAAGAGAATGCATGAGATGCTGTATAGCATAATTTGTTAGGGCACTTGCTGCTTTACCTGATAGTCTATTAGGAGCATGCTCATGAGTCTTTTAGCTTTGTTTTAGTCATTAAACTAAAGCCATATAAGACAGGATGCTCCCTCAAAAAGGCAATTTTATTGGACTCGCAACACATTAGCAGTTAACTATAGTATCAATAATACGGCCTATAACACCTCAGTCCAGTATGTGTGCTGGTGTAGCAAACTCTCCTTTTGCTATACTTTTTATGTTAGCGATACCTTTTTTTTTTTTTTACCAACCTTGCTTTTTCACTGTGGCTTAGGACTTTGAATTTTCTCACTTCTGTCTCTCCTCTGTGCTCATTTGTAAGCCGAGGTAAAGACTTGCCCATCACGGTATCCCTCCCAGGAGTGGGAAAGTTTTGGTTTCCTGTCCAAATGATTAATCTTTCACATTATTTTGCAGAAAGACTCATAACACTGCAACACTACCTGTGGACCTAATTACACAACTGACAACTGTATCAATGCAACTCTCTGACTAGGGCAATATGAGCACAGGAGCCTTTGTCTTCAATCAGTATAAATGAAAAAGAAATCATCTAAAAAGATTATCCCAGCACAGCATCAATATGAAAAGCTGATGGTGATGAAATAAAAGTTTGCTTTATCTTTGCTTTGCTAAGTCTGTTGCACAAAAGCAGTCTTTTATCACTAGAAACAGTTCATTAACACATCATTAGCATGCCCATAAGTGTGTTTTTAATATGCTAGGAGACATTATGAGAGAAATGCTGAGTCATTTGTATTTCTCTCAATCTACAAAAAGGTGGGCCTACTCTTACTGCAAAGACTTGATGTTCAAAGCATTTCTTCTTAACTTGTCACAGCTTGTGATACTGAACAAGTTTTATTAAACATTAGCATCACATTACTAGACCTTCCAAGACATTGTCAAGCCAAAGGCAATTTTTTTTTCCAATTTCTAACATTGCAAAGAGCAAAAACCATCCTGATCCACCAACTTAGGTGACACTGTAAAATTCGCTCTTCTGCTTCTCCAGAATCAGGTTCCAGTTTGAACTTGTATTGCTGAATTACTCCAATACGATAAGATGACCAGTATGCTAGAGCTACAGGCAAGTCTCATTACGTGGTGCAATTTATCAAAATTACTGAAAAGCAGAAAAGAAAGAAGGCACTGTAACCAAATGCATCTATAGAGTGATTGTTAGAGCTGTGAAAATGGAAAAATGGAAATGGCATGTGACTATATTGGCAGAAGACTGGGAATATTTTCCACAATGTAGCCGCCCATATACAGTTACTAAATTTGGGTTATAATCAAGAAGAGAAACTGGATCAAAGGTCCAGCTGTCATGGTCCTGGGTCTTTGGGTGAGTTTATCTTTGCTTCTAGTCCTTGGTTCCTTGTTTGATTATGTTAGTTCCCTTTCGTATCCAGTCTGTCCTAGTCTTGTCTCTATGTTTTGTCCTCAGCGTCTCCTGTATGAAGTCTATCTTGTCTCTGCGTTTGTTTCCCATTCTGTCTTTGTGTCAAGTCTGCGTTCCTGTTCCCGTGTTCTGTTACTTCCTGTTTTATTTTGATAGTCTGTCATCTTGTGTGCATTATGTTCAGTTTTACTTCCCTTGTCTCATTAGTTAGATTCAGTTCAGCTGTGTGTATTTCCCCAGGTGTCTCCACTCCGCCCTAATCTCCTCTTGTGTATTTAAACCCTCAGTTTTCCTCTATTTTTTGTCACGTCCTCCTTCATCCTTTGTGTCTTGTTTGTAAGTTCCTAGTATCTGCCTTCTCTGAGTTTTTCTTTGTTTTGTTTTTTGTTCCCGTGAGTTCGGCAATAAAGCTGCTTTTTGCGTTTAAGGTCCAACTCCTGTCTGCTACACGTCCAGCCTTAACACCAACAGCATAGTCCCACTCACTGAACTGAAACATGGCAGAATGGTATATATTCCACTTTCATTTTGGGTACTGTTTTGACAAGTTTGCCAAACTGTATAATTCTTTTACAACAGTTTTAAATTAAGTATTTTCTAAGCTCTCCAATTTAACATGACTCTTGAACTTGCTGTAACTTAGTCCAGCAGCTTGAGCTGTGTAGTATGATCAGTCAACAAATTCCTGATCTTTGAAGTGAAGTCTTTACGTACCCATTTTTTCATATTGCAGGTTTCACCGTGCATTGTAAACTGGAAAAATGGCACAAGGTCAAAAGCCTCAACTAGTGGGGATTGTTTACTGTTATTTCAGTTCACAAAGTATAGAGTGTATCCCTGCAATCTGCTTAGAACTCACTTGGAGCTCAGTTTGTGTACAGAAGTTATTCAGCTCACTGTTTTCACCTGAAAGTTTTATTTTGAATGAGTCATTTGCTTCTCAGCCATCTAGGTGGAATATTTTACAAAACATTACGATCATCAGCTACCTTATTTGGTACACCTTGCTAGTACCTGGTTGGACCCCCTTTTGCCTTCAGAACTGCCTTAATTCTTCGTGGCACAGATTCAACAAGGTGCTGGAAACATTTATTAGAGATTTGGGTCCATGTTGACATGATAGCATCACCCAATTGCTACATATCCATTGTGCAAATCTCCCATTCAACAATCTACCACATCCCAAAGATGCCCTATTGGTTTGAGATCTGGTGACTCTGGAAGTCATTTGACTACAGTGAACTCATTGTCAAACTGGTTCAATAAATCAGTTTGAGGTGATCTAAGCTTTGTGACATGGTGCGTTATCCTGCTGGAAGCAGCCATCAAATGATGGGTACACCGTGGTCATAAAGGGATGGATAAGGTCAGCAACAATACTCTGTGGTGTTTAAATAATGCTCAGTTGGTACTAAGGGACCCAAACTGTGCTAAGAAAATATCCCCCACACCATTACACCACCAGCAGCTTGAACTGTTGATAAGAGGCAGGATGGATCCATGCTTTTATGTTGTTTATGCCACACTCTGACCCTAACATCTGAGTGTCACAGCAGAAATCAAGACTCATCAGACCATGAAATGTTTTTACAATCTTTTGATGTCCAATGTTGGTGAGCTTGTGTGAACTGTAGCCTCAGTTTCCTATTCTTAGCTGACAGGAGTGGCAGCCAGTATGGTCTTTTGATGCTGTAGCCCATCTGCTTCAAGGCTCAACGTACTGTGCATTCAGAGATGCTCTTCTGCATACTTTGGTTGTAACCAGTGGCTATTTGAGTTACTGCTGCCTTCCTATCAGCTCAAAGCAGTCTGGCCATTCTCCTCTGACTTCTGGCATCAACAAAACATTTTCACCCAGAGAATTGCTGCTCATTGGATATTTTCTCTTTTTCGGACCATTCTCTGTAAACCCTAGATATGGTTGTGTGGGAAAATCCCAGTAGATCAGTAGTTTCTGAAATACTCAGACCAGCACATCTGGCATCAACAACCATGCCACATTTAAAAGTCACTTAAATCACCTTTCTTCCCCACTCTGATGCTCAGTTTGAACTTCAGTGGGATGTCTTCACCATGTCTACATGCCTAAATGTACTGAGTTGCTTCCATGTGATTAGCTGATTAGATATTTACAGTACCGAGCAACTGAAGAGGTGTACCTAATGAAGTGGCTGTTGAATGTAGTGTATTTCAAGTAAAAAGAAAAGCTGTTTTTCCTAATGGTTTTTTTTTACATCATATTATAAAGACTGTGACAGAGCATTCTGTTCCAGAGAAGTCAATAGTAAAAATAACACATTGAGCTTCAAATGATTAATAAAAGTCAGGTACAGGCTGAACATGCTAAATTGTCCATCTGAGCCCAATATCTCTGGCAGCCACACCACAAGTGACTTCATTGCTATTCATTCCAAGGTCTCTCTTCCCTGTCTTTCACTAAAATGTACAACACACAGTGATCACTGCTACATGGTAGCAGTGCCACACCTGCCATGGTTGTAAAAAAAAATGCTTACCTTCATAAGCTGGCGCTTGACAGTAGTAGCAGGTCAAATTGTCAGAGTGGGTGTTTTTGCAGCAATTACACCAAGTGCATTATATTCACATTATCATGCTGCCACAAGCACTTTGGGTTAAGGTGGAACATTGAGTATCTTGTCTGCCCTGCAAGGCAGCATTATTCAGACTGATGAATGCAGATGAGTATGGTGCAAAGTCCTGAAATTTGGAGAAGCAGTGCTGCACTGGATGTTGCATTCTGTGTTTGGAAAATAGTAATGCTGAGCTGTAAGAAAAAACAGAGTCTAACATCTATGTGTGTTTCATTGTCTATGTGGCAGTGTGCATCCTTTGCTGTGCTCTGCTGGACACGATGAGTTTTAGAGCAATTGACAGGCAGTTGCTGCAGAGATACCAATAATAATATAGAAAGAAAACAACACCCAGTCAATTAGTGATCCATGCCCCTGGATGTATTATGCAAACATAGCCAGCATCACAGAGGGGTGATCAATCATGTTTGTTTGTCCGCAGCTAACATCGGCTCCAGAGAGAACGCTGAGACCAGAGCACTATGGACTTTACTAAACATTTTTTTTGTTTTTTTTAAAGGATATTGTTTCTTTATTTTGATTGATGGCAGTGAGGAGTGACAATAAACCTGGGAAGATGGCGAGGGAGATGACATATTACACAGGTCCTTGTTTGGATTTGAACCAGGACTTAGTAGTTCCATGGCTACATGGTACATACTTAGACTGCTAACCCCTCAGGGCAGCCTACATAGTATACATGCATTTTGTACAACCAAATACCAAAGCGTGTTCATTGTGTTGTGTGTATTTTTGACACATTAGGTGATGTTGACAGCATTAGAGGTGAACAGGTGTGTTTTGTGGAATGAATGAAGACCTGACATAGATTAATGATTCCAGTCTGCAGCTGACCGTTACACTGAAGGCCACTGCTGCCCACTGTGGGTGGGTGGTTGTGTGGACCTTGACATGACCAGTAGCTAAAAATAGCCAAAGAGAATAAACAGGCTGCTGCTATGGTGTGTTTCCTCCCTATTATTGACAAACACACACACACACACACACACACACACACACACACACACACACACACACAGAGGAACGCACAGATGCTGTCGCACCCACATGCGCAAACACATTTGAGCACACTGCACTGTGTCACGGCGTGCTTACAAAGTCTCCATGCTCACATTTTGCGGCCTCACATCGAGCCATTCACAAACCTTTCCAACTTTGAACTTCACAGAATAATAAATGACAAAATTGAAAATTACATTACACAGCTGTCAAAACAGGGAACAGGCAGCAGCAAAGAAGAGAAAGCAGATAGATTTTTTTTAACCTTGTTCACCCATGTGGTTTTTTTTTTATCACAAGTATTCAAATCTGTGACTGTTTCCTATTAATAGAAAGGTGTTCCACACTGATTGAATGCTTCTTATTGTAATTTAAGTGGATTTGACTTTTGCTCTCCCACTCCTGCAGAAGCTCGCAGTAAATTACAGCATCCACATCTCTCTCTCTCTGACCATGCACACACACACTTATTTAACATACAAGGCGGCATTTTCTTTCTTAGGTAAGATTGACTCGACTTGATGTTTAGGTGTTTCCTTTTTATGTGAAACTCCAACTAACACTTTCAGAACCCAGTACAGTAAAAGGAAGCTGAAAATCATCGGTGTGGTGCTCCTCGGTGTATCTGTCTAATGAGCGTGTGATGAACGGGTGATGATGTGTCTCTCTTATGTGCTGACAGCATCAGAGGCAGGAGCTGTGGGGTGCGAGTGTGTCCACGGTGTTGTTTGGATGATAGAGTGGACACATTTTATGACAAACTGAAAAGGGAAAATACAGCAGGCAGTGACAGCTCATGGATGAGACAGCCGGTGCAGTCAGTCAACTTCTTTTGGTCGGAGATTGATGAGAACGTTACAGCGAGAGCAGGTGGGGGTGGCGAGGTCCTCTCTTTTGAGTTCTTCACATCTTAGTTTTGTTTTTCTTCACACACAGGATAAATGCACACGCTATCACTGTCAAACTGCAATGAAATCTGACGAATACAGACACCTAAGGTTAATTGGCCAAACAAGTGATTCAATCGTTCAGCAGTAACAGAGCAGCCATGCTGGCTATCTAAATATGCAAGCCTATCTGGCTCCATGGCCCAAAGTGTTTCTTCAGCATGATGCTACAATTTGGGTTGCTATGGCAACAACCCACACAAGCACAAATGCCCACATAGTACACAGGAATTTAAAAAAAAAACTGTCCAAAGAAAAACAAACATTTTATAGTCTTTGTAACCTGTTGAAAAGTTGGTAATTATAGATATCAAGCTGGTAACTAGAATTATTCCACCCACATGGTGGGATGGATGCAGGCTGCCTTCAACTCCCTGGAGTACCCGCACATGCAGGTGGTGTTAGCATAAGGCTGGAAGCATCTACAGCAAGTGCACATTACTGCACGCAACACATCTACCTGCTGTAGAAGCTGTGGTGCACAGTGTTGCTCTGTTGGATGGACATCACCGCTACTTCACATGGGATAACTGATTGGCTGCCAGTTTCACAATAATTAATGAAAGGGGACACAGTCGATTACTCTTAATCATTATTCTGTACCCTCATTAACAACCTGTGTCATCAGCAGTTTTGTTGTCAACAGCAGAATATTTTACATCTGTCACTTAGGGGTCATAGTCATGCTTCACTGCAGCGGACCTGAGTGCTGTCATATTAATATAACTGTGATGACAAGGAGTTAGAAAAATACCTCTTTAAATCATTATTTGATTAAGTGGTAAACGCTGTGTTTGGGGGGGGGGGGGGGGGGGGGGGGTAGATTTTT
>VUQS01055161.1:0-12623 GCA_015108495.1 Heterochromis multidens | reverse complement strand
TCCTGCAACCCTCTTGCATAGAAAAAAAAAAAAGTCTTACAGCAAATGCAGCTGAGTTTATGTACTAGACTGCCAGATTGCTGAGGTCACATTCAAATAACTAATTGGGTGATACGTGATTGCCATGAATGTGCTGTGGGAATATGTGAAATCTGTGAAGAGCACCAAAACTACTGACTTTCAAACAACAGTGCCCAAACAATTAAGAAATAGTATAGGCTACATGCACACCAGGCTCTTTTCAGTCTGTGCAGCAGTATTGATCAATTGTCACTGGAAGGAAAGAACATGGCAGGGAAATTGATTACACATA
Source organism: Heterochromis multidens (assembly GCA_015108495.1). Lineage (NCBI taxonomy): Eukaryota > Metazoa > Chordata > Actinopteri > Cichliformes > Cichlidae > Heterochromis > Heterochromis multidens. The sequence goes on along the minus strand of VUQS01055161.1, from coordinate 12,310 downwards.
TGCAGCGTATAATCAAATTTCTGGAAAACTGCTTAGCTAAGGGGGAAATGTTCAGTTGACACATATGTAGGCTCTATAAGAAAATATCACTGCTGTACTGAACAATATTCATATGGACTGAGAGAGTGAGATAGACAGCAAGAATCTGGTGGATAATATTAAATACATAATTTAATATCTCAATTTATTCATTTCAGGCTAAGGAGTAGGAAGATCTGGTTTTTTTTACCTTTGAGGTTTTAGCTGTTTTCCTTATAGGTGGCAGCCATGCTAGTGTGTGAGTGACTGAAAGTAGTTTAAATTTTTAAAATTACTATTCTGACAAATTTTGGTGGAGATTATTCACAGCAGTGTAATGTGAGAATCCAATTTCTATTCTCCATTGAAACAGGAAATACAGCACAGTATTTATGGTCACACCTATGAGCAAAGAGTGCACCTATCATTTGCTAACAACACTTTACGCACAGCACTGATAGGCCAGTGGTGTATTTTCTGAGATATACTGTAAAGATTTTGTTTTTGTTTATGTGCGTGACTTTGTAGAATGATATGCTTTAGGATTTCGCACATTAACTTTTAAAATCTTCACTCTCCGTGATTTAAAATTAAACACCTCTCAACTGAACATTTTGTTCTTTTTAGAAATATAATATTCTATCCGCTTGTGATTTGGTTTCACCTCTAGGATGTGGTGCAGCCCATGTGCGCCCCTCTGCTCCTCCTTATGTAGTATACAGCGGGACACTCCGCAGTTCGCTTATCCCGTTCCTTCTCGTTGCCTTTTACGCGCCCTACGTCTGCAGTTACAGTGATTCAGTGAGCCTGTCTTCAAGCTTTTGGATGAAGGCGCAGGACTCATTTCCTCGGTGTTCCCATGGCGGAACAACACTGCCCGTTTTCCCGATGAATATTTTTAGAGGAAGACATTAACGCTTTTTCTTCTCTTTTCGATTCGTTTTCCACAAAATGTGGGGTGCGCGTTCTCTGCGCGGCGGAGTGCTTCCTACAGTAATAGCCGCTTGACTAAAGGGGAGATCCCAGCTCCGTTTTCGTCCTCTGCTCCCTCAGGAACAAGAGGAGTTTGCATGCAAAAGGTGGTTTATCGCGGCAAGGTGAGACAAATTTTTATACCATATATTTTGCTGTTTTATTTTATTTTATTTTTTTTACACTACTTTGAAGAGAGTCGAAAGCGAATGTGTGCGCTACCAGAGCAGTGCAGATTGTCAGACTGATTTAGATTGAAGGTAGGTGGTGGACTGTGAAGGCATGAAAACCTTGCTGAACACAGATAACAAAAAAAAAAAAAACCCACTAGTGTAACAGGTATGCTGCGATGTTTTTAGATTATACTATTTATACTAGTTATATTATCCGTGTGATTTCGCTTTGCATTCCCTTTTATACACATCCATGTGGATAGTAAAATTGGCTTCCTTGTGGCAAATTTCGTGATACAGATAATACGGCAGTTGAGAATGTAACTAAAAACTGTTGCATCCATGAGCACTCCCATCATTCCCGGCTACATAGGCTCATTCCCCATTAAAATTTTTGACCTTCTTTGGTTAATTAGTAAAAGGGATATATTTACAACTTTAAAAAAAAATATATATATATAAAATACATCCCAGTCAAAATAATATTCCTTAGTCGCCTTTTTCATGTGCAGGGAGTTACATGTGACAGAAAATATATGACTCTGATGATATATGATAATGAGAAGTTAAATAAGAGCCCCCAAAATTGCTGCCACACATGCTTCCAGATAGACGCATCCACATAGTAATAGCACATGAATGAATTTCATGGCTTATTTGACCCATTTAGGCCGACAGGCTGCACAGAAAGTAGCAGGAGTTTATTTCCTCACTACACCAGTACTGGAGTGGAATGCAAAGCAAAGCAGCCATATTGACAAAATCATTGATTCTGCCTAACACCTTCATAGAAATGTGGGATCAATAATGCTGCACAGCTGATACTATTTTTGACAATATGAAGTAACAGGTGACTGGTCCCAATTCAAGAGAGCACATTTGTTTTCTAATTTTGGAGATGCACGGTGTTATAATACATCGCTTTTGATAGAGAAATTGATTTAACTAATGTGCCGTCAGTCATTCAGTCATCTCACACACTGTCTCCTTTGGTTTCTCAGCCATGGAGGGACTTGCCTAAAGAGGATCCGACATAATTGAAGAGTTTTAAATTATTTTCCCTTTTTTTGGGGGGGGAGAGGGGGTCAGTGTAACATCTTCCCAGAAGTCTCCTTTTCCATCACCATGGCTGAGAAGCTTGGACCAGCCGGAGTTAAGTCCACCAACATCCGAACTGCTCCCTCTCTTCCCCCTGAGCCCATCGACATAATCCGCACCAAAGCCCGCTACCGCAGAGTTCGCCTTAACGTTGGGGGTCTGAACCATGAAGTCCTGTGGCGGACCCTAGACCGGCTACCCAGGACCCGACTTGGCAAGCTTCGAGAGTGCAACAGCCATGAGTCTCTGATGGAAGTCTGTGACGACTACAGCCTGAACGAAAATGAATACTTCTTCGATCGGCACCCGGGGGCCTTCACCTCCATTTTGAACTTTTACCGCACAGGCAAGTTACACATGATGGAGGAGATGTGTGCCCTTTCGTTTGGCCAGGAGTTAGACTACTGGGGGATTGATGAGATCTACCTGGAGTCTTGCTGCCAGGCTCGTTACCACCAGAAAAAAGAGCAGATGAACGAGGAGCTGCGGAGGGAGGCAGAGACATTAAGGGAGAGGGAGGGAGAGGGAGAGTTTGCTAACACCTGCTGCCCAGACAAGAGGAAGAAACTGTGGGATCTCCTGGAGAAACCCAACTCCTCAGTGGCTGCCAAGGTAGGAAACCCAAACTGGAAGTGCGATCACACCATCTCACATTTCATGTTAACATTCAAAGCTGAACATGCTCCCTGGATCACAACACATTGCAGTCATGATTATCAAAAGCCTGCTCTCACCTGTAAAAAATACTGATGAGTTCATCAGTTTGAATGTTGTAAGAACAAATTTAGAGAAAGCTGCTATCTTTGGACAACAATTTGTATGGATGCTGTGGAAGAAAAGCAGAATATAGGGGTGAAAAATCATCTTAAAGTAAAAACGCATAGTTCTAGTATGAGTGGGAATCACTAGAGTAGAAAGAGTTCGACTTCATTTACTTTGATAAAATAATCGGTAGGTGTGTCAGCTGCTGGTCTAGCTTTCTTTGCCAGAATAAAACAGACCACATCTATTCATGACTTGTAAAACGGTACATTTCTTGGAGAGAGCGGTGCAAGCATATTTTCTCATGTGGCTCTGTTATGTGTCAGTCTTACTGATTAGATGTACTTTTTTCTCGGTCAGACTGTGAGTCAGGAAAATGTCAAAAGGTTGTTGCATATGTATTGATAAATACAGTTTCTTTAGCCCTTTATATAAATACTTGTATATAAATACAGGCATCTTTATTTGGTTTGACTGAGGGCTGAGGTAGTTATCAGTGCAGCTGCTACCCACCTTCCACATGTTTAGAAAACTGCTGCATCAGTCACATACAGTGCAGTGTTCATTCATACCCTGAATCAACATGATAAATACTACAGACATTAAATGACTGTGTTGCCATGTTGTCATGGCTGCTCCCTGTAAAATGATGACATCTCTTGCAACTCCTCCTCCACCTTTTCATTCCATCCTCACTCAGTCCTCAATTAGGTTGGTCAGCCTTGATGAAATCCAATCACTGGTAATTTACGTTGGGTCTCCAGTATCCTGATCCCATCATCAAGCAGTGCAGGCGGGGCAGGGCTCATCGGGATTATATTCCATGTCAGAGGATCATAAACACAGGGACCTGTGTGCGTGACCCAAGAAACATCATCCCCATCTGATGTGCTGTACAGTGCACGCTGGATGATGCATTGTTCTGAGCCCTTTTCCATTAAAGCAAAGGCTGTTTCACTTCAACTGGGACAGTTTGGAATTTGTGCTCGATTCAATTTCAGACCCCCGGTGCTAAAATTATAGTGCAATATTCAGCTTTGAAATGGGAAAAAATGGTAATGACTTTGAATGCATAAAGTTCAGCTCATTTTACAGGCTGCTATAGATGTTTTTTTATGCCTTCCTGTATTATATCCATATAGCTTGTTTACCCACACATCAACTAGTGATATGTGACTGACAAGGACCCTGCCTCAGCTTGATGACTGCATTCATCCTTAACAGGGAAGCTTTATATCACCTAAATTAATTAAAGAGCTGCCAATATCTAATTTATAGCAAACCTTGGTGATAGCAGTGTAGTAACTTGATACGCTGTGTGGATTTTAAACTGATTCACTTCTCAATATGGTCCCTTACTCTTCAGACACATCTTCGTATTGCTGACCTGTACACTATTGCATGGGGAAAGCCTGTGAAACCTGAAAGGGAAATTCCACCCTAATTCAAATGGCACTGACATTCTGCAGACTGCTTTACAAGAAGAGTTTGAGTGTGACTCTAATGCCTCAGCTTTGTGATTTCACTAAGGTTATCTGCAGTTGAAAGTACATTTGGAAATAACCTGCCAGGGCTGCTGGACTGTCAGATGGCAGCTCCCTGAGGTCAGGGAAGCCTTTTATGGGGCACACATCATGCTTTCCTTGAAAGCCCTTTACCAGGGAAATGCCATTACTAGGCTGGTACACAGCAATGTGCTTTTATACAAAGCAACATGAGCCCTTTGTCAAATGCAATCACAGAGTCTTATGGCATAGAATATACACCTTCCCTGTCTGTCTTTTTTTCCCCTTCACTCTCTTTGTTTTTCTGTAATGCAGGCTTTATGAGATTTATCAGAAACCCAGTCTCACACTTTATGCCACCACTGGCCTGCTCTGCCCTTAAATAAAGGTGAAGCATGAGAGGGCTGACCTTTTCAGAAGGGTCAATCAAGCTAGGATTTCATTCATCAGTTCTAACAGTGCCACATGCTTTGGGAGCACTGGCAGAAAGGGAAAGGCAGGAGCCTAGCAGACACTGCACCAAAACAGGAAAACTGTGGAGAGGTCCTCAGAGAAAGCCACAAGTGAAGGGAGAGCAGTGGTGGAAAAGATAGTGGCAAAGGAAAGCCCTAAGAGGGAGAGAGAGAGAGAGAGAGAGAGAGAGAGAGAGTGATGTTAGAGATGAAGTCATGTAAGTTACGCCTCAGGATGCTGAGCTGGATCTTTGCAAATCTTTCTCAGTGATTTATGAATGAATTGTTCAAAACAAAGAGAACACTGGCCAGTGGGGTGGCTTCTTAATGTTACTGTGTGACTTTTGGTTTAGTGCCCTGTCATATAGGTGGGTGGGAGGGGGTGGTGGTGGTGAAGGGTGGGGGGCTACTGTCAGGTGTTTAGCAGATGAGAAGTTCATGTAGAAAAAAAGATCTTCCAGGCTCATGCGCTATAGTGCAAGGTCCTGCAAGTTGAATTAAATTACACATGTAAGGGTCAGATTTACTAAATCCAAATAGCGCTCACAGGTGTGGTTAGTTTTACGGGTGATTTATAAAAGTTGCGCTGTTTTCTAAACACAGTTCATTTCAATATCAAGCACACAAGATAAGACATGCTTTTTTTTGGCGTTAAATATCAGCGCAATTAACAGTAAATTGTGTGTTGCAAACCTTAGTGAATCATTTTGCTCGCTTGATTTAAATATTCTCCTCCCTATATTTTGCTCCTTGAGAAAGGAACTCCCAGAAATACATATGCAACAGGGTCAGTCCCAAAAATCTCTGAGTTCCCACCTCTTACATGCAATCTAGTCACTGCCCTCTCTTTGTTAATATATAGATATAGATATAATTTTTTGTGTTTTCTGTACTGATCAATTACATACTGTATATAATTATTTAGTGGCAATAATGTTCTGAAAAGCAAAACGTAAGATGGTGTTTGCATCGTTTCCCTCCTGAAGGCTATAATTTCTTGTAATCCGGTAGAACGTGTCATCCTTGATATTGAGCCAGAAGGACTTAGTGCTGCCCTGACCTTTTTTGTTTATAATGAGTCATGTATAGCTGTACAGCAAATATGCTTAGCACTAGCTCACACAAGGAAGTCATATTAAAATTGCTGGATTGCTGTGGGAAATAAGAATTTCTTTTGCTTTGATGTTTCCCTGTGTAAATGCATTTTAACAATCATGATGCCAAGATGGTGAATGTAACTTGTACATGCAGTTTGTAACCTGCCTGTGTTTTTCCACTTGAAGCGTTTTTTTGTCAGTGAGATGGAAAATGTGATTGGATGCCTCAGACGCATTTGTTTCTGCCCTCAGATAAACACAACAGTATGCAAAAAAAAAAAAAAACGTGTAATAAATATCATGATGTTAACGAATAGTTGCTAGAGCTCCTAGTGGCGATTAGCTGTGACATGGGTGCCTACAGTGCTTAGTTTTAATAGTGTAGCATGCAAGAGCAGCATCTTTTCTTAATCTTGATTTGTTTCATGCAGTGCTTGCAGATAAACCTTTCAGAATATTAATAATGTAATGCACAATATTACAGCTTTAATACACCAGTGACTCTAAAAGAGAGAGTCTATATGGGCAGCCCCAGAAAATAATGCCAGAGGATTCAAAGCATTTTAAAGAGATCAGTGTTTCTTTCTATCCCCCCACCCTCCCTGCCCAGCCAGCCAGCCAGCCACCCACACACACACACACACACACACACACACACATACACCAGCCATGTCCAGCCCTATGCTTGCTCCTAATGTGGATGTGCAACATTACTCTCCCCTTTATCTAATAAGCTAGTCTAGCTAGTGGAAATGGTAAGCAGTGGGACTGCATGGGTGCAGCCTTGTGCTGGTTGGTCCTCCCACGCTTGGAAGCAGCCAAACTCAGTCCACTGTTGATGATGATGATGACACAGTATAAGGAAGCTATAACAAAATACCTTACTGTAACACACATCCTAATTGCCACTGTGTGAATGTCAATGTTGTCATAATCATCTGTCTCAATGTGGTGCGGCAGTAAATTCACAGTCCACACTGCCTGTTTTGGTTTGTTGGCTCATTTATAGAATCACATATAGAACGGGGCACGTGAGACTGCAGAAGTGACAATATTAATGCAAAGCTTTGGATGTGATAGAAGCAAATTCAATTAGCATACTGTTGTGGCATGACTCCACAGCGTTTGGTGCCGCCCGTTGTTTCACATCAGCGCAGACAGCCCCTTCCTCTCCATCCATCTGTTTCCTTCCAGGCTTTTATAGCACTGAAGCGAGCAATTGGCCTTGTGTGTACATTGATGTAGTTTCTAATGTCTGAGTCAAAAATGAGTGGAGATGGGGAAAGGGAAAATAAGTTAGGCCTTTAGTCAGCATTAAGTCAAATGTTCTCCAGTGTATGTGCCCCTGTGTCAGATTCAAGCAGCAGGTGGACCTGCTAATCTGTCTTTCATAATCATTCTTTCATCTCTGCCTGAATCGTGGTCAGTTCTCAGAAGTTTAAATTTATAAGCACTAGCATATTATTGACAAAACCTCAGCTTGTTGGGCAAATGGGTTTTAGTTACTTTTTACCTGTTTTGTGAAAAGCCTCTCTGGTTAATACCAACCTTGACTTTGCAAAGAACATTTGCGTGTCTCCAAATAAATTTATAGAGTTATTTCTTTGAAAGCGATGCATCCATGTAGAGTAGCTGATGGTAACTCAAATCTATAGGTGTTATTGTACTACATTTTAAGAAGTTATCAGGAAACATCGCAGGAGCAAAGTTTGTCATTTGGACAGAGACACACCTTCTCTCCTCATGTAGTCTCCTCATTGCATAAGCCTTCTATCAGGCCTCTAATCAGTACAGCCTAGCATTTAGACACCAGCACCTAAATCCTCTTTACCCAGCATTCATAATCAGATAAGAAAGAACCTGCTAGATTATAGGTGGCATGAGTTCTTATAGTCCCTGCACGAGAAGCGGCAGCAGCATTTATCATCAGGATGTTCCAGGAAAAACTTAACCCATCTACTACCCTCCAGCACCCCCGCCCCCATCCCCCCACTGCCTTTCTTTTCTCTCTATGTTACCTGCAACATAAAAATTATCTTGGGTTGAGATCACTTGTGTAGTGATTTGAAGTTCTGATCAAAAAGTTTAAATATTGGTTTTGGGATAATGAAGACTTTGCAAGAGCTCTGGCACTAACAAGCAATGAATTTTCACTCCCTCAAAATACACTCTGGATCAGTTTCATCTACATAAAAAGAAGTGCTTATTTTCCTTTGTTTAAAGCATTTGTGACTGTATCTTCTATTGTTTTCTTGAAACGTGGCTGATTTGGTATATGTACAGTGAATACTCACCAGTTTGTTCTGCTATTTAATCACTCTAAACAAGAATTTCCACACATGGACAACAAATGGCACTAGCGCTGTAAGCAGTCGATAGAGTACTTTCCACTGTCCTCTGTTTTGTTAGTGCTGTCTGAATTTATAGTTATGTTACCAAGCAGCAAATATCAACTTTCCTAACAAAAGCATTCCATGTTGACGAGGACTATGATATCTGTTGACAAGGTCATTTTATGTGGCTGTGAAGTAATAAAATTGCAGTAAAACTTGTGAAATAATGTTTTGCAGTAAAAAATGTAATAGTACTTTTTTTTATAGGGGTTTACACTCATGCCTTAGGTGTGTTTGATTTTCTCTGATTGCTTTAATCGACGACTGTATGAACAAAAATAGAGGTATGTGTGGCAAAAAATGCACAAGGGTAACATTTCATCACACAAAAGCAAATTTTAATTTGAAATGCTCCAAAAATTGAGCTTGTGTCAGATTATCTCGCACTGTTAAGAGGCTGGCTAGATCTCATGTGGATTTTACAGCAGAGGTATCCCAGGGTCATATTTAAAATGAGGGGGAGGTTAGGACACTGCAGTCCTTTATTGATCCAAACAAAGCCTTGTATCTGTGAGGGAACGTTTATAGTGAGGCAAAAGAGGTTGTAGAAGACAAATAGGAGGAAGGTATCAGTGCTGCTGACACATGAAGTTCATCTGTCTCAGTACTAAAGTGTTGCTGTACATTTTATTTCCGAAATTCTCCTCGATCAGTGTATGCAGTAATTGTGAAACACTTCTGTGACAACCCAATGCTGCTTTCTTTAGTTATGATTACCAGTAGGATCTTGCGTGCGGAGGAGTCACAGTTTGAATGCAACTCAGTGGCCATGGCATCCCAACAGAGCCCAGGGGCCTGTCTTATGGCTAATTGCAGCTGACCATGCATGTAGTGATTCATGAATGAAGACATCATTAAGTGGAACTCAGGAGGCACGACTAATCCTCACTATGTTAGCCACACAATTTAACTAATACAGAGAAGGAGAAGAACAACAAGCAAATCCTCTTTTTAGCACAGGTCTAAAGTATAAACAACATAGTCAATACAAGCCAAAGCGAATGAGTGGCCAGATGGTGTGAGAGGGCTGATAGCTGAAGTCTAGTAGGTAACTCTGCTATTATACCCTGAGTTTACCCTCACCCCTAACTGAACAAGCTTGTTACGACTATAACATTACTACATTATTTTCATATTTAATCAATTAACCTGTAAATTACTTTATATATCAATAGTAAAATGTACAATATCAATAAAAACAGAAATAACAGTTTTTTGGGGGTTTTTTACGTTAGAGTTAGTACCAGGGAATGCTCAATATTTTGTCAAGATTTAAACAATTCATTGAGCATAGATTACAGAAAGTCCAAACTAAATAACGAATTAACAATTGAATAAAAGCATGACATGTCCTCACCGTATGCTTTAACTGTGCAAGAACAACATTTTGCCACGTTGGGGCTGACAAAAAAAAAAATAGGAGAAATACTGACATTTAGTCGAAATGACAAACTCTCGAGCAACAGTTAGATGTTGCAACATTAATATGTATTTGGACTAGAGCCTGACCAATATGTTGGCAGACCAATATTATTGATTGATGTTAGCTACTTGCCGATCTATTGGTATCAGCATTTATAACAGCAGATAAATGAAACTTTAAAAAGTAAAGAAGAGATGGAAGAAACACCCTTCAGCCATATCATGAGTGTTGACGTTGCATAGTTTATCCACCAGAGGGCGCTCTGCAACTTTCCCACTGGGAACACATGTCTGGAATGCTAGAAACACAACAACCAGCTGCAGAGTTGGGCATAGCATAAATGAGTAAATAAATAACTGCACGTAACAAATGTTAGGGAATTGTGTTTATGTGTCTGAAAGAAAAAAATATCGACCTTTATATCGGAATATCGGATTTTTAAATATCAGTATAGGTATCGGTCTTAAAAATCCTATATTAATCGGGCTCTAATTTAGATTTGTGTTTGTTTTTCCCATTGAATCAAAGTCCAATTTTTACTCCCCCTTTTTCTCCATTTTTGGTCTCGACCAGCTGCTGTGGAAAATATCCTGCTTTTTGGCTGCCAAATGTTTCACATCATTAGCCTTCTTACTATTTTGTACAGGACAGGTGGTGCACAATAGCCGTTAAGAGTCTATATGCCAGAAACAGCTGCCTTCTGCTGCAAAGCTACAGCCTGTAATACTAAAACCATAAAGAACACAACGCTACATTCTGAGGGAAAGGCAGCTGATAATTCTTTGTTTGCTTGTTTTGACAAGCAAACTATTTTATGTAGAAAAATTTTAAAAAAGCTGTAATAAGCAATTTCTTATATATATTCTACATGTTGCACATGACATGCCCCAGATCTGACTGCCATGAAATTCTTACATAAACCTCACTGAAATGCTGGGAGTGGCTGCATATGGATCACCAACAACGGGTAGCGCTGCCCAGTGCTGGCAGCTTGAGTGACGCCCTGAGTAAGAGGTTAATGTGTTCCTTCCTCCTCCTGCCTTCCTCATCTCCTCCCTGCTTCCTTCACTGCTGCGTCTCGGGGAAGTTTGCTCACCCTGTCTATTGTTCTTTTTCTCATCCCAGAAGGCATCTGGAATAGGGAGAGATGGAGAGGACAGGGGCTGGAAGAGAGTCATCATTCTAAATGCTATGAGCACCTGGTCTCTTTTACGTGCTCCACTAGTCCCGCTTCACACACAAACACACACTGTGTACGCTGAGCTCACAGCCAGTCTTCCAAATCTCTGCACATACATTCAATAAGACACACATTTTGCCCTCAGTAAACACACAAGCAGTCATGTCTATATGCGATACACACACACCTCTTTATCTAAAAACCTTCAAATGCTGCTGAGCCAGCTTTCTGTGGGTTTCACAACACAGCGAGTGAGATGCTGTTTTCTCCTTCACTCCCTCCTTACCATTCAATAGTCTCTCCACCATCTTCATAGCCTCCCTTTACATTCTTTTTTTTTATCACCTTCACCCTACAATCATCCATTTCCTCCTATAACTCCTGCGCCCTTTCATCTCTCTTCTCTGTTTTTCCATTCTTTCCGCATTTCTGTCATTATTTCCCTACAGGGTGAAAGCTGAATTGTGATCCTGCTTGCTGTTCCATCTTGGGAGCATTGACATGGGAGTGCATTGGTATTTATTGTGGTGTTTATATTTGGCTCTCAATCCATCATGTGTGTGACGGACTACCAGTCATCAGAGAAGTGCGTTCTGACCACTGGACTACTGTCTCCACTTTTTGTGTGCTACCAGAGCTGCAGGACAGAAGTGGCCAGTACCTCACTGGTTTAATCTATAAAATATGTGTATACATTGTGACATCACTCACTGTTTCTTTGAAATCCAGCTATGAAGCTTTGATTTGATCAATTTGGCCCCAGACATGACATCATTTAGATGAAAGGGTGGGGTTCAAAGTTCAATTCAATTCAATTTTTCAATTCAGTTTTATTTATATAGTGCCAAAACAGTCACCTCAAGGCACTTTATATTGTAAGGTAAAGACTCAATAATTCAGAGAAATGCAGAGAAAAACGCCTAAAAGTTATCAACTAACTTTAGCAAGAATGGTTAGCAAGGTGCATCCATAGATTGTATAGGTGGATTACAAACACAGAGCCCTACTAATTAGTTCTAAGTTACATACAAATAAAAATGATTTCACACAGCGTAACTGGAGCACAGACTTTGTGAACAGGTTGTTTTTAAAGTAACCTCACAGCAGGCCATATCGTTTCAGAAAATCACACACACAAAAGAAACTCCAAACGGTACCAACACATGGTCCAGAGCTAGGCCTGGGCAATATGACCTCAAATCAAAATCATGATTAAATTAACATTTTACTTCGATTT
>VUQS01055158.1:0-12123 GCA_015108495.1 Heterochromis multidens | reverse complement strand
ATTAAGTCTCCCTTGTGTACTTACAGCCAACAGAGCGGAGCTACAACACCATCATACTGTCTATGAGCACCCGATAAAGTTCTCTAAACAACTGACGGCTTGTGCTGCCTTTAAATGCGCCTCGTAAATATGCAAAACTCCGGGAGCGTTCACTGCATTCTACTAAACCCTGTTTTTTTGTTTGTTTGTTTGTTTATTTTGTTCTGTTTTTTGTTTTTGCAAATTTACTAAACTCGTTAGCTCACATATAAAAACCACCACATTTGAGTTGCTTTGAAACAATTGATGGGCGTTGGCTTATGAATGTGAAACGTAGAGACTGTAAACACGAACTTTAAACCTGCAGCGCCTGATGTTCTGACCAGACTGTGCGTATCACTGCTAACGCTGCTTTGATATTGAATCCGTTAACTAATTTCTATCCATGAGCTGAAAACTACAAAATTAGAGAGGCATTTTCAGTTTTGAGTGAGGAAACGACTTTTCAAAAATAATGACCAATGAACTTGGCAAATGAGTCTTGCTTGAGACGTCAGCCACTTGTCTGTGAGAGCTAAAATGTGACCATAACACAGCTAGGGCACATTCTACCACAGAGGGAAGAAATATTAATTTAATGATGTAGTATGTATAAAAATAAATGATATGACTCACATGGTGTGACCTTCTGAGTCACCAGATCTCAACTCAGCTGATGGCCATTGGGAATTTATGAAGCAGCATTAATTTAGGTAATATCTAATATCTAATGGAGAGTCCTATTTATGACATTGCACTGAAAGTGTTTGCAGTTCACCTGGAAGATAGTCTTAAATGAATAGTAGTGAATGGAGCTAAATGGCTAAAAAACTACTAATCCCCTTTTGTTTTTTGTCATTAGGTGATTAGGGTGTTAAGAGAGGATATACACCCTTTGATGGCTACATAAGAAGCAGCGTGTTATGATGGCTGAGGTCCACTGTCGGGTGGCTGCTTCTAGAGTTCTCTCCAGGGAGTAGTTTGAGTGAAGTCCACAGTCCATTTCCACAGCTGCTGTAGAAATGGACTGGTATTTATACAGTACTTTTTAGTCTTACTGACCACTCAAAGCACTTTAGACTACAAGCTACATTTAACCATACATAGACCACTTTACACTATACACTTAACTGCCTCACATCCACAGACAATTTAGAAACACCAATTTGACTAACTGTGGGAGGAAGCTGTAGTACCTGGAGGAAACTCACACAGGCACAGGGAGAATACACAAACTCCACACAGAAAGGCCCCAGCCAGGGTTCGAACCAGGAACCTTGCTGAAGTGAGGCAACAATGTGCACCACCAGTGAAATGGTGGTGCACATTATCGCCACATATCAATAAGGCTCAATATTTGATCCTGCTGGCCAGCTGGGGCTGTTCTCCAGCTTCCTCTCACAGTCCAAACACATGCTTGTTAAGTTAACTGCTGGTTCTAAATTGGCTGTAGGTGTGGATATGAGAGTGTGTGGTTGCCTCTCTCTATGTATTAGGCCTGTGATGGACTGTCGACCTGCTCAGGGTGTACCACACCTCTCACCCAATGTCAGCTGGGATACCCTCCCGTGACTCTGAATTGGATAAGCAGTTAAAAGAATGGATGGATGAATGTTCGTGCAGTTGATTTCACAGACAGAACTTTCCAATTTTAGTAGTGTTTGTGAATGCCCAGTGCGAGAGGCTGGCTGTTTTGTGTTTGCCACTCAGCAGGGAATTACCCCTCTGCATTCAGTGATGTCACAGAAAAGAAACACACTCCAAACAGAAATACTGCAAAACAAAATCTGTGAAACTCTGCAATGCTACAGATGTAGAGCGGGTATCTTCACTACAGGTGAATTTTGAAGCATGTAGTTTATGCTGTACAAAAATCTGCAGCTTAGAAACCACTTTTAATAACTTAAGTGAATGTTAGAATAAGAAAAAAACCCCAAAAACCTTAGCCCTTTTAATGCATGACAGTAAATACAAGCACAACTTCATCATGACAAACCAATAGTGAAATATTTAACTGTTTCTTAATAAAATCTCAGTACAGAGATATGTTGGAAATATTATCAAAAGAAAGCCATTGCATATCACAGTAAAAAAAAAAAAAAAGAAGCTATTTACTGATCTAGCATTGTCCAAAACAACCTTTAGCCCCTTTAATACAGCTGAGGTGGAGCCAGTGGTGGAAGAAATTAAGCAACTGTGTCTGTGATGGAAAAAGAAGCAGCCAGCACACCTATTTTTTTTTTTTTAAACACTGGGTGTGGTGGCTATTGTACTATAGTCTGTTGTGGGCATGTGTGAGTGTATTTCAAAATATGTCTTGTTAGTAGAGAAAAGAGTACAACATGAGGCAAAGCCACATGCACAGAATATCATTAATTATAAGAGTGTATTAATGAGCCATCCAAGGTGAAATGAATCAGCTATACTGCCATTGATTTTACCAGCCATAAATGACAACTAAATCAGCTGCAGCTAATTAACATTGATTCTGTATGAGTTGGCCTAGTTAGATGTTTGGGCATGAAATGAATACAGTACAATAATTATCTTCTCTCCCATGGACATGTACCTACAACAAGTAATGAATGAACTTCCTGACCCACCACTGTATCTTTTTTTTTTTTTTTGTCAGTCTTTTGGAAAATTGACAAATAAACAAGTAAAAATCAGCAACTTTGCCACCATATCTGTATAAAAAACAGTTTCTAACTACTTCCCTGTCTCTCCAGTCACCTGGAAATCCACAATGCCTGATTAATTTTGTGGTCATCTGGACTTATTCTGGGCACTCTGGGCTTGGTAAGGGCTGATGCAAAGGTTCAAGGTGCAAGCTGGGATTACTGGGACAATATCTGGGGGTTGTTAACATCCCACTATTCAATACCTTTTCAGTCACTGTATATATGAACATACAGGAAACAAACAAGGATTTTCCTATATATCTGTTGCAGTCTGTAGCACCAGACTTGTGGCATCACAATTAGTTTGCAAAGTCTCTTTTTGCATCCTAGAGCTAAGTGTTTTCACCATCATCATCTTAGCTTTTTGAAATCAGATGTCCCAGGCACATGCTGAATTTGACTGTGAGTCATTCCCCAAACTCCCATGTTAAAATGTTCAGCTTTACAGCAGAAATAAGCCAGTTTACAGCCTGGGGCAAAAATGTAGTTTTGGTTTCTAGAACAAACTTTCCCATCTGTAACATCTGTACAAAAGGAGAACTTTTGAATAATTCACCAGTTTAATTATTTTTAGGTATAAAGGTTTGCATTATTAGGGCATTGGCCACTTTGACTAACAGTTGGACCCTGACACAGGTGGCTTTAGCCACTAGCTGTCTGATAGGCCTTATTTTCACTATGCTGAGTTATTGAACTGAACCTAATTTTCTGACAAAATAATATGGCTTGCTTTTAATAGATCCAACAGACTATCCAAGAAGTCTGTGTCCCAGTGTGATGTGTGAAATACTAACGTATTATTTGTATGTTACTGTGTACAGATACACCTGCCAAGTCTTGGATGCATCTTGCTAACCAAGCCAGCTAGCCTAAGTTGATAGCTTAGCACTCAACCCTCTCCTGCAAATATGATGACTTTTGGCCCCAACAAACAAATGCCAACACTGGGGCTTCAAAGTGATGGTGATGGAAACAGTGATGTAGCGGTGCCTAAGTCCATCCTATCCATTCCAGCTAGAATCCTATATCAGACAAGACAGGGACCACATTCACCTCCCAAAAGTCCAGCAACCTTTCTCCTCAGTTTCCAGATGTTAACAGACTGTTAAGAGGAGATGATGCTGTGGTAAACATGGCCCTGTGGCAACTTCTTTAACACGTGTTACTGCCATCAAATTCAAAATGAGCTATTATTTTCCTTAAATGCTACATTTTTCTCAGTTTAAACATTTTGTTTTCTTTGTTCTATTGTGAATAAAATATGGGTTTATAAGAATTGCAACTCATTGCATTGTGTTTTATTAGACATTTTACACAGCATCCCAACTTTTTTGGAATTGGGTCAGTACTATGCATTAGGACAAACTAAAGCTTCTTCCTACAAACTAAATAGTATAGCACTATGGTGGTTCGGATGAAGGGAAAAGAAGGTGCTTTCAGTTTATTCAGAGATGCCCTGTTGTATGCCTGCTGACTTACTTTTATTCAGTGTTTGTTGCATCAGTCTTAGCACCACACCACTGCTGCTTGTCTCTCTCTGCATGTGACCACCACAGTTAAGGATTAAAAAAAAAAAAAAAAAAGCTTGTCAAAACTCAATGCAAGACCAGATCACGGCGTGTGGCTCACACCACAATAGGCATGAGCAGAAACAAAATGTGAAAGATGACCTATTCTTAGAAATTTGCACAGTCATACAGCATACTGGCAAGCAGACCGAAGCCCAAAATTTGAAATGGAGATTAATTTCTATGTATAATTTCTATGTGAACATTCTTCCATGACAATATGAAAAAAACTTTAGATAATGAAGATTAATGAGCTATAGCTTTCCACATGTATTTTATGGCCCCAGTAGATGTTGGGTGAGGTAACATTTTGGATTTACATGAATAACAATAAGCTGATACTGATGTGCAAACTCATCACATTGTGACTGATTAACAAATAGTAAATCTTCTCATAAACCAGGTTTGGACATAGGGAACCATTGCAGTAACATAGCTTGTAGCATACCGGGACATAGCTGAAAAAATAATCACCAGTCAATGCAATGTTTATTTAACTGTTTGATAATGTGACTACTGTGTTTAGGTCTTGTTTAATGCCTGCTCCCTCCAAACTCACTGCCTACATTTCTCAAACACAGACAGATGAAGCCAGATGTAAGCTGGAGTTAGGACGCAAGATATATTTTGAACAGACTGAAGATGGTGTATTTATCTGTTACACAAGAGGTGCATTAGGAAGCAATCATGTCACACCCAGTATGGACAAATACAGCAACAGAAAACTGCAGCGTGCTTATGGGCATGAGACTGCTGCGTTAAGAAAGACTTGGAAAGAAAATACAAAGCAATCCTTTAATCAACTCTGTCAGCTTTTTCCCTTAAAGACATAAAGTCCCAGTGACATGTTTGTTAAGATGAATTGTATCCTGCAGGCCCTGGCCATCCTACATGACAAACTACACAGTGGTATCACTCTTCTTCAGTGCTAAATAAAATTTGATCTGACATTAGATCATCCCTAATGACTCCTAGACTGTACTAGCTGGAGACAGAGCTGATTCATTGGAAAGAAATGAAATCATTTCAGGCTCATGTGCAGTCACTACACATAGGCAGTGACCCAGGGGTTGTTCCTCAAAAAAGTATTGTGTTACATATTACTTGTTATTTTTTTAAAAAAAAGTAATGCAATACTGTATGCTACTTAATTACTCCTTGGGGAAAGTGATTTGTTATATTATTCATTATATTCATTACATTGTGCATTACTCTATAACATGGCCTGAGACCATTAATCAAACCAAACTTTAGGCTACAGTCCCACACACTGACACAAATATCCATCCTAATGAGGATGCACATCTTTCTTTTACAGTTTGCATTTTGCCATCATGTTATTGTCCTTTCATGCAATAAAAATAAAAGTAATGTCCATTTCTCCCCTCCTCAACAGTTGCAGACCACTCCACCATTTTCATCCTTTCTGAATGTTTGTGTTGAAAATAATGACATAACTGTAACTGTAATGCAATTACTTGATTTAGTACAGTAATGCATCACATTACCATTCAACAGAAAAATGTTATGTTATTACCAAAAAGTGTACACAGGGCTATTTACAATCTATATTGTGGTGATTGTTTAGTATTGCTTTTTACTGTTCTGCATATTTAGCCTGCTTTTACAAACCGTTCAAAAAAGAGTGAGTGCTGCTGCCTCTGCAGGTACTTGACTGTGGAGTTAGTTCTATTTTATGCCCAGTAAACTTATTGATTTGTTTGACTTCTGTGATTTGTCACTTTTATGTACATATAATTCTGGTTGTATCAACCTGTTGTCTGTGTGTGTGAGTAAATTTATATTTATTGGAGATTTCCAGAAGGTTTTTAATAACTTGGTGTGCTTAAAGCCAGAGCCATGCGCTTAAAATGACCATATTAAGGATATCTGCTCTCATTAACAGTAAACAGAATCAAGAATTTAAAAACCAAACCAAACCACAAACAGAATGATTGGAGCAGTCTGAAGCCTGAGCTTTTAGCTCATTACCAGAACAAACACTGACCTCAATATTTGAAACTTTTGCAATTTATAATAATATCCATCCATCTATTTTCTTAACCACTTAGCAATTAAGGGTCACTGGAGCCTATCCCAGATGTCATAGGGTGAGGGGCAGGGTACCCTGGACAGGTTGTTAGTCTATTGAAGGACTAACACAGAGAGACAGACAATCAAGTAACCACAACTCTGGGCAATTCAGAATCACCAGTGAACCTAACCTGCTTGTCTTTGGACTGTGGGAGGAAGCCAGAGTACGTGAAGAGAAAGCACACAGTCACAGGGAGAACATAGAAAGTCCAGAAATACAATAAGGCCTCATTTGGCTCAACCGGGAAATCTCATGTCTAGAGGCAACAGTGCTCACCATTGCACCACTGTGCTGCATAAATATGTTGTATGGTTATATATAAATAATATAATTTATATATACCTGCCAGAGGAGCACTATGCATGTCAGCAGTGGGTGACTCCGCTCTCCAACTTTACATGGTCTGCCATTTTTTGGCTGAGTTTCTGTGGTATTTCATAACATTTCCACTTTGCAATAATATCACTTACGTTTGATTGTGGTATATCTAGGACGGAAGAAATTTCACAAACAGACTTTTTGCAATGGTGGCATCCTATTACAGCACCATGCTCAAATTCAGTGAGCTCTTTGGAACAACCCATTCTTCCACAAATGGTTAAACGGTGCTTGATTTTATACAACTGTGGTAAAATTGTGTGGTAAAGATTAGGAGGTGTGGCCCAGTACCACAAACCACAGTTTCAGGTTTTGCACTCTGTTTGTTTGGTTTTCACACACTGATAAGTGTAATTTTTTACTCACTTTTTACTTTTTGGTTGGATTTAGGAAAAGATCATAGTTTACTTTAAAATACACCCCTTCCCAAAATTTATACTGCACATTCAAAAATGATTCTTAATTGCACCCAGTACATTTATATTCAATTTTAAGGGGTCCTGAACAATATGACGAGGTGGGAATGACATCCATCTCTCTATTTTAATAACCCAGTGCATCATGGCTTCAATATCAAAGGACACCTTGTGTGTATCTCTGAGGTACGAGTGGTTTTAAAATGGAATTATGTTAAGCTCTTGGAAGGACAAGGGTCTGGGTACCAAAGTACGTATAGACTTAATCTACTGTAAATGAGCATCAACATTTAATCTTAATCCATCCCATAGCTGTTGCTATCCCTAGAGGATAGCCACATAAAGAGGAAGAGGTTAGAAGCTGGAGAAGAAGCTGGTAATGAAAATAGACTTGCCTTGCAATTGTTTGTTTTGATAACTTTTAACACTGCTTTTCACTCGCAAAAGGTTTTGTAGTTACCTTCCACTAGATTATAGATAAAAACATCTTTCTGCAAATCAGTGACTTTTATTTACCTGACCCGAGCTGCACCATCAAAGCACTGTCTGCTTAAGTGGGCTGATGCTTACTAATTGTTTGTCAGAAGGGGCTCGATGCCAGAATGAACACAGCTAATGGGTTTCAGCTCCCAGCAGTCAATCACTGGTCTGCCACCAAGGGAGTAACGGCATGTTAACAGGATATTCTGCTTTGATGCTCTGCAAATTACCTTGATTTTTGTTTTCTCTCTGACCTCTTTCAAATCCACACCGAGCCTGTGACACGAATAGGAGGAGTTATAGAGCAAAAGGCTGCTCGATCAACGTAAATCCCCACCACACTCAGAGGTTGCAGGGTTCATCCATAATTCATGCTGGAAGACACTGAACAGATTGAATTGTCACAACTCAGGCTGGTACAGACGAGGAGAACGAGAAAGGAATGAGCCATTATCTCTCTGTAAGTCCTGAGCTGGAATAGAGAGAGCAGGATTAGTACAGAGAGCAATTCCAACACCTCCAACTCCACTCTGTCTGTTAATGGGGCTAATCTTTGCCCACAATGACCGGTTACATGTCAGCATGTTGAGCATGAGTATTCATACAGGCCAAGAGATACACCCAGCTGGTTTATGATACCATGATTAGGGAGAAAGCCAGTTAGGATTTAGTGAGATGATGCATTTAACATTCAATCATTTGGTTAGGCTGCAAAATGTGTTGTTTTGAGATCTCTGTGCTGGTTTAGGCAACAGGATTAAATAAATAACAACTAACTTGTAATCAAGAACCACTTTAAAAAATCTTTAAAACTCAAAATACCCAAATGTACACGCTAGCATGATTTATACATCAACACATTTAGACATCATTTTCTACACTGAAACAGCTGTATTAATTTAAGTTGCATCAGGAAGGGGGTCTGGCATAAAACTCTGCCAAATCAAACGTGTGGAGCTACCCTCTGCGGTGACCCCTTGTGACAATTGAGTAGACGAAAGTAGCCACAGCTGATAACTGTCTGCTAGGCCTTACCTCTGCTGCGTCAGGACATCTGACAGTCAAACCAGCCATGCCTCTAACTTTAAGCCCGAAAAATATCAAAAGATAAGTTTCCCATTCTCATATCTAAACTGAACATAATGCTAGTCATCACCTTACGACCACATTTGGCTTCAAAACACCAACATGGTGATGGCCTATAGGCTCATGTCAAGATCTACTTTGAATTTCATTTAACAAAACCAGACAGCACAGTAACTATGTCCATCTTTTTTATACAGTCTGTGCTTTTGTTTTACGTTGCATTCATGCTGCAGTGTAACCCTGCTGTTCAGGGTGTAGGGAGAAAATGCATACGAATGCAGCAATAATGAAGCCTATATTAAATTGTAAAAAAAAAGAAAAAAAGTGATGTATACATTTGTTCTTTATACAATGAAATAAAACAAATTACAAATTAATAATAAAAAAATAACTTCCTGGAGTCACTACATTTTAATTAAGTCCTTGACCTTCATTCGCTGTACAGATTTCATGTGACTTTTACAGTACTCGACATCTGTTTATAATCCCATTAAAGTCCTACGGCAATCCCTCAAGACTTGTACATGGTCTTTGTGAAGACTGTGTGTGTGTGTGTGTGTGTGTGTGTGTGTGTGTGTATGGACCTTGATTTCCCAGACTTGCAGATGCTGTACCTAGTGTTCACCTGCCCATTAAAGCCATATGAACATTGATGTACTTGAAATTCCAACCTTTCTAATGGACATTCTGCTCTGCACAAGTGATTAAACATAAGTTGTATGTTTTATTTTGATCCCCTGGTGTGGAGCAGGGCCTCTGCTTCAGCCTGCAGTGAAACCAATCAATGACAACTCAATGATCGACAGGTGCACTGCAGTAGAAATGCAAAGTGTTACTGACACAGCATGTTAAACATGCTCCTGGATGTGAAGCGGCAGCTGTTGAAAATGAATGCAACTCTCAACTTGTAGAAATACAAAGTCAATAACATATTTTTTTCAACAAGAAGTTATTTTATGTTAATATGTGTTTTCCTGGTGATAGAGTAATTTTCAAAGAAAAACTGTCCTCACTATAAAAACAAGTAAAAGAGTGTGCAAACAGGCATATTCAGTTTAGTGACTTTATTGTATTGGGTAGGCAGAAAACATGACAAGATTACTAAGTGACAAAAGCACTCTTGTTGATAATTAATGCTTAGTTTCTCTGCAGTACAAACAATGTTTAATTAATGTTTGTTTCTGTTCCTCTATGTTATAGACATGAAATTGGTTCAGTTTTGCCATTGAAGCTTTGATATAGTCTATGATACCGATTTACAAATTTGGATAATAAAAACAAGATTTTATATTTAGATTGGGACACTTGGTGATGGTCTAAAATTGATTTGGTTGCAGCTTTTAAAAAGCTAAAATGTGTTTTTCAGTCTTAAAAATGTAATGTGGTTCTCTCATGTACTTATTGAGAGAATTCCAAGCCCGAAAAACTTCGGGCTTGGAATGCTGGGAAAAATCACACAACATACAAATCACCCAGTTTTCACCAACCCATATGTAGCCTACAAATTTTCATAGTATGAAGGTAAAATTTTGCATGGCTTTATTAAATATACTGAAGTTATTGCACAAGAAAGAAAATCTGTTAATTCTAAATGGATCAGGTGGGACCTTTTCTCAGATTTGACTATTTTTATAAAGCCTAATTTATATAGCCCAAATATGTCCTTACACTGTTATGACTAGTCAAGGTTATAACAAGTAAAATATGATTATGTGTAAGCCAACTGAAAATAATGAGGAATGACCCTGACTGTGCTTAACACTAAGGCAGACATTAATTCCAGGTCTGTGACAGGACACAAACTGTGGTCACCACCATGAATGTCTGACAATGCCTGTATGTCATTTCCTGTCACCACTTTGACTTCTATAACCTCAGTTGGTACCTTGCTACATATTGTACTATATAAATAAATACTATTATACTATTGGGCTATGGTTGTACTCATTTGGAGAGGCCCAGGATCTGGCTAAATGCATATTTAATGTGCATTAAGATGTTCCTCGGATGGTTCCTGATTTGGGAGCTTGTTCTGGGAGCTTGTGCTACTTTGTGTAGCACAAAGTAAGAAGGTATCAACTTCTATTTCAAAATGACCCGGATTTCATATCAAGCATCGTCACTGATGAGGATAGCTGCGTTTCTCACTATAACCAAACAGTTTTCCGTTAAAGAGTCCACAGTTTCCAAGCCTGAAGACAGCAGGTTGGGTTAGGTTAAGTGATGAGTGAGACCAGGAGCATGTGCATACTTTTTTCCCAACATTCACACAACATTCATGAATTTTTTTCCACAGGGTAAGACTCTGAGTGTGGAGTTCTACTGTAACATCCTGAGGCATCTAAGGAAAACATTCAACCTAAACAATCTGAACTATGGTTTGTGACACAATGCCTTTGTGTACAGGCACAGAGCGCTCAGGAAAATGCAGGAAGCTTTGGGCCACACAAACACAATCTTTGCCCACTGACCTACTTGCACGTCACAAGTACAAGTGGAAATAACAGAACTTTTATGGAGTGATCTCAACTGCCTGAGAAGGTGACCCTGAATAGGAGACTGGCCAAATTTAAATCAGGTGAGCATGGCCAGATTATCCAATGGGCATTCTGGGCATGTGCCCAGGGGCCCTGTACAGTTGGGGGCCCACCCAAGAGGCAAATGAAAAAAAGACCAGAATTGTACTATCTCAAATATTAGATCTTGAAACCACATATTATTAAAACATAGATATAGTTGTTTTTTTTAATCATAACAATTACATAATTGGTAGAATACAGTAGTCTGTATTTTACATGCCCCTTTCTCCCCTACACTCATGAGGCTAGTGGTCTCTCCAAAAGTCAGATATATAGCAGATACAGTACATCCAAAATGAATGAAACAGGCCTGACAGGGAAACTGAAAAAATGGGGATGCGTAACTTTTATAAATGCCATTTTTTTCTTCAACCACTTCAGGATGAAAACATTGCCGTTAACTTTAAAGTTGTTGAGATGTTCAGTGCGATGACATGCATGCTAATCTGGAGGTTAGCAGGTGGTCACAACCACAGTGGATTTATGACCTCAAACTTTGGATCTAAATTAAAGAGCCAGGCTGCCCTCACCAGTACAGGGCCTGCTGCACCTCACAAACCAAGAACCAAGTATCCAGGAAATATTCCTGTTTTACCTGCATCATCATCATCATCATCATCATCATTATTATTATTATTATGTCAGGAAGTGCTGAAAGGAGGAAAAAGAGAAAGAGATCACCTCCAGAATGAGAGAGGAAGACAACAACAGGTGTATCTATGTGTGCAAAAACTTACAGTATTTTCATGGTAAAAAACATGAAAATACTCTGGCAGCATCATTTTCCATTTAATAGAAGGTACTTTAGAGGTTTAATTGAAG
>VUQS01055155.1:0-12119 GCA_015108495.1 Heterochromis multidens | reverse complement strand
TCCCGATCTGACCCCCTTAGACTTTTATCTTTGGGGTCATCTGAAGGCAATTGTCTATGGTGTGAAGATACGAGATGTGCAGCACCTGAAACAACGGATACTGGATGCCTGTGCTGGCATTTCTCCTGCGGTGTTGCTATCAGTGTGTGAAGAGTGGGAGAAGAGGGTTGCATTGACAATCCAACACAATGGGCAGCACATTGAACACATTTTATAAGTGGTCAGAAACTTGTAAATAACTCATGAAAGAATAAAGTTACGTTGAAACTAAGCACACCATTGTTTTTCTTGTGACATTACCAATAAGTTTGATGTGTCACATGGCCCTCTTCCTATTGAAAAAACAAAAGTTGTATCCAAGATGGCCGACTTCTAAATGGCCACCATGGTCACCACCTATCTTGGGGAGTTTGCCCCCTCACATATACTAATGTGCCACAAACAGGACTTTAATATCACCAACCATTCCCATGTTATTACGGTGTATCCATATAAATGGCCCACCCTGTATATAACACCGAACGTAAATGATTAACTACTCTCAAAACAAATGTAAGTTATTACTCTATTGCATTAATGGCCTGGCATGAAGAAATGGTAACACAAACAATCTTCAGTTACTTACAGATTCTCCACAGAAACATAATAAGGTGAGGCATCTGGAGTTTCTTAAAGTTCATTGCTGACCTCATTTGATTCTGTGGAGGAGGTTGGCTGTGGCTGGTTTGTTACCACTGTGACGCTTATATTCCGTCTTATTTTTATCGGAAATTGTGGTACAACCACTTGGGTTAACATGCCTTTAATTGTGGGATATACACAGCACATGAGAACAACCACTGCCGAAAGGAATAAAACAATCACTATACCGATAGTTTTTAAAATTTGTTTTATAGGCAAACTTTGAAACCATTGCCAAACTGAATATGAGGATGAATTCCAACTGGAATGCTGAACGTGGGTGTTTCTCATCTCTTTTAGCTTTTCCATAGTTTTGGTAAGATTTCCCTCCTCTCCAGTGTTCATTGGGATGGCTATACAGCAATCATTCCCAAACATGTCACACACTCCTTGTTCTTCAGCTAGCAAGGTTTCTATCAGGAGCCAGTTTTGCGTAGTCATCAGGGAAGTGGCATGTAACTATTCATTTATATTTTGCAGTGCCTCTATGGTCCAGTTAGGAAATCGTTGTTGATTATACCACAAATAGTTTATCCATCTAGTACTTTTAGCAATATATTGGACATTTACAATGCTGCCTGCTATTGGAATTGACCCTGCCACTTGCCCTGCAACTATCCAATCCTCTCCTCCTGCCTGATGTTCTATTGGTACACCAAAGGGCATCCGATCAGCAGTAACATACGCATTTTCATCTTCTTTCCATGCAACTTTAACTACATCTCGCTTAAGTCTAGACAAGTCACTGCTTTGCCAATTTCTAACACAGAGATTTGTCCTGTTAGCATGACTGAGGCACATATGCCTGTCCAGTTAGCTGGTAATACTGACCTTATGTGTTTATCTTCATCACACAACCAAAAAACATTAGCTAAGGGCCATGTGCCATTGCTTAAATCATAAACTCGCAACCACTGTGCATGAGTCTCATTGTGGCCCATTATAAATCCACCCATTCCTCCTCTTCTACTCACTACGCAATGACATTGTATCCTTGCCTATTGGGTGGTGTTACATATCTTCAACCTGATACTGCTGTTGATTTTTATTTTTTTTTTAATCTCATGGGACAGGTCCGTTCTTCAGAGTGACAGGTTCTATTACCAGGTGTAGCGATAGGCTTCACTATGCTTGGCATGCCAGTAGTATAGTCATAATTATAATCCTCCTCATCATTTTCATCACTCAACTCACCTGGACAATAAAGTTATGCATCATAGGCTCTCCACAAGAGACACTAAGCAAAACAATTTTGGTCTGGGTTTGCAAAGCACTATTGCACCCCATCAAATAGAATTGGTAACACCAGTGGGGTTTTTCTTTTTCTTTTTTTTTTTGACACACTACGCAGTCTTGCTTTCCTACCATGTTAGCAGAGAATTTTAGCCATTGGTAGAATGTGTTAGATTCCCATCCTGACAATTTTAATATGGTCAGCAATTGGTGATTTTCCTTTACATTTCTTTTTGGTCTGTGAAATAACTTTATCATTACTAATGCCTTGCGTGAGGTAATTCCTTTGCCGCTATTAATGTCCTGGCATTACCCCAGCTTACAAGTAACCTCCACTGTTACCATGCCCTCATGCCACAGTGTGTTTTTAGCATAAGCTTTTAATATGACATTATTTGGGCCTAATACCACTATATAACTATATATAACAGACTTTACATATGTAGGAGTCATTACTTCTCCTACAAGCAGCTTCCCCTTTTTTGTAGCTCTAACATCTACTGCTAACACACAGTCAATTAAGGGTTCTCTCTGCACAGTATCACTACTTACTAGTATTTCCTGTATCTGTCCATTGCTACTCATATAAGGCAGGAGGGTTAGTATGTTTAGGGTTATTAGCTGATTTTCCCTTATAGCTTTGCTTCATCTATAAATTGGGTCTTTACTACCCTGAGTCTCAAACTCATCTTCTTCTAATCTAATTTCCTGCACTTTTGCAGTTCTACAAGTGGTACTAGCCCAAATCTGGGGAAGACCTCCCTACTTAGGAACTTAGCTACTCTTTTATAATCTGGTGACCTAGCCCAGCTTCTATCCAACGACTAAACCGATAGACCACAAAAAGGATGTATCTTAAAGAATTTATCCTTAAACACAACTTTTTAGGCTGTTATATCCACAAAATCAAAAATTAAGTGCCTAAACGGTCCGTCTGGTGGTGGTGCTGTTTCATCTGCTAAATTGTTGCCTTTAGCTACTACGATGTCAGTTTTCTGATGTGCTGGGCATTTAATTATTGCCACAGCAGAGGGGAGCTGTAGAGCTTCTGTTAACTGTGACACAGCTTCCCCATGTGCTATTGGTGTTCCATCTGCTCTATGGAAGCCTCTCTGCTTCCAGATATTAGGGCTGACATGACACGCACCATAAGCATATACTTAATCCGTGTAAACATTTAGTCTCTTACCTGCAGCCAGTTTACAGTCAGCAGTCAGGGCTTTTAACTTGGCAAGTCATTCATAGCATGGCTGATCAACCTTTCACGCTTCTATGGTTGTG
This sequence comes from Heterochromis multidens, assembly GCA_015108495.1. NCBI lineage: Eukaryota > Metazoa > Chordata > Actinopteri > Cichliformes > Cichlidae > Heterochromis > Heterochromis multidens. Next base: position 8,924 of record VUQS01055155.1, on the reverse strand, counting down.
AAAGACTCACCATCAGATTTTAATTATGCCATAACCAGCATGGTAACCCTTTTTATCCTGAAAACAGGAACTGTCCACAAATAAGGTAAGATCAGCAGTTATTGGTTCATTGTGCAGATCCTTGCGTGCCCACATTGCAACATGGCTTTATTGTTGTTTTGACCTGCTGCCTGCATTATAGCCCGTAGACCTGCAGTTTTAAAGGCATCAGAATCAGAATACTTTATTAATCCCAGAGGAAATTATGTGGTCACAGTTGCTTCAGTAATTAACAAGTTTCAGTAAATAACAAATTAAAATACCAATATTAAATAATGCAATATATTACAAAATTACAAAATATTACAGATAGCTCTAATATATAAATATCCCAGTATGTTACACAAAATTGAATATTGCTGATCCACTGGCAGCGATGTCTTGCTATGCCCAGGAAAGAAAGCATTTGGCCCACAGTTATTGGTTTGGTCGCTTTGGTCACAGTTTCTGTTTGCGAAGGAGCAGTTAGTCTCTTTTCCCCACAAAGTTGCCTTCCAAGATATTCGACTGTCTGTTGGCAGAATTGCAATTTGTCTCTACTTACTTTATGGCCCCCCTCTGCCAGTGCAGTTAGGACAGTAAGAGTCTTTCTCACATTGTTCTTTAGAAGGGGCTGTAAATGAGAAGATCGTCTGCATACTGCAGCACAGTGCTGGGCACATCAACGTGCTGCAAATCCTGTGCTAACATGCGTTTGAAGATGGATGGAGACTGACTCAAACCTTGTGGTAAGGTTGGTATAAGTGTATTGCTGTCCTTCATAAGTGAAGGCAAAAAGATATTGTGAATCAGGGTACAAGGGTACACTGAAAAAAGCTGAACACAAATCACATTATACCACCAAGCGTCAGGTGGAATATTGGACAGCAATGCGTGCGGATTGGGAACAACAGTTGTTTCAGCATCCACAATGGCATTGAAGGCTCTGAGGTCATGAACCAAACGATAGTCTTTGAAATTTGGCTTTTTTATTGGAAAAATTAGAGTGTTGCAGGGACTTGTAGTTTTTATTAACACTCCTGCCTTCATCAGCCTTTCAGTAGAAAGGCTGCCTTCTATGGCTTGTTGACATAAGGTAATTTAACCCCTGGTTTCAACTTAATGCGCACAGGTTGTGCAGATTTCACGTCAGTTTTGTGTGTTGACCAGAGTTGTGATGGGATTTGCTGCAGCAATTGTTCATGTTCGGGGAGACAGCCATTTGCATGGGTATCCTCCTACTCACCAAGATCTTGGCCATCATGCTCTCGTCACTGACTTTTATCGATATTCTGATGTACCACTTGTCTGCTGAAATATGAATTCGTTTGTCAGTTGGTATCCACTCAGGTACCTCCAAAGCAGCCTTTACCTAGTTCATGTGGCTTATGTCCGTCTGCAATCAAAAGAGTGACTGTGGTACAGGGTAAGTTATTCTGGAAGTTGCACTGCTGATGCTGCTCCATGGGGTCCTAAATAGATGTCCTCACTGGTGATGAGAAATGGGTTTCTGTTGATTAGCTCATCCCAGCATGTTTCATAATCTTTATGTACCTGATTTTCATCATACATGAGGGTACAGTGTAAAGGCAGCTGTGATTGCAATAGTTTCCATTTCAGCCAGAGCCAACATAATTTTTGGTGGCTTGTCATCTGGAATATTTATGTAGAAGCCATCAGGAGTACACATGATGTTATTTTTCAGACAACATAACATGTTGTAAAGGTAAAGGTGCAACCATTGATTTTCCTGCAGTTAGCATTGGGACAGGGGTGGCTGTAGCTCAGGGGGTAGAGCAGGTCATCTACTAATTGGAAGGTTGGTGGTTCTCCAATAGAAAGTTAGATAGAAAGCACTTAAGCATAGAAAAAGTGCTTGTATGAGTGGGTGTGAATGAGGCATGTTGTATAAAGCGTAGAAAGGAGAGTAAAGGAGAGTAAAAAACCGCAAAGAATCAGTCCATTTACCATTCAGTCAGTCCATTTACAGGCTGAGTTGGGGTATTACTTGTCCAGAGAAGCCTATTGGTTTTACACATAACGTGGATAGGGGGAGCCTTACACCTTCAGTCCCGATACATGAATAAGTGGCACCTGTGTCCACTATGAAGGAATGTTGTTGACCATATATTTCTACTGGCTCAGCTGATGGTTGCGATGAGACAAGAGGTAACTCAATCTCCCACTTGGGCTCACACTTACTCTCTTCATTTTCTCAGTTCTCAATCACTTTCCACCACCCTTAGATCACCAGTTTTATAATTACAGCCTCTATGGGTTTGTATCTCAGTCTCCTTTTTTCCCAAAAATTAAAACTGTTAATTTTAGCAATAATAGTCAATCCTCCTATCTAACCATTATTGTCCCTAACAATGTCCACATTTAAGCATGCTCATCAACATCTAATTTCTAGTCATGCTTATATTTGCGTACTCTTAAGTTTTTAGTTTCTAGTCATGCTTATTAGTGGCTCATGAATTTCTTATAATCAACTAGTCCACTGGAGGGCGTGCTCTCATTGGTATTTAGCAAGATTTTTTTTTCACTTATTCTTTTTCTAGTCACGCCCAGTGGCTCATAAATTGCTTAAGGCCTACGTTTGCACTGCCAAATGAGGTGGAGCATCATTCGATCCAGTTGACCGCTTTGCAGGAAGATCTCAGGATCAACTCACTCCACTTTCCCAAAGACAATCCAGCTCATGGATTTCAGTTACACTCTCTCACTTCCTTCCTAACTTTTTCAAAATTTTTGTCCTCCTTATAACTACTTTTAATCTCCCAAAAAGCACATATATTATCTAAACCCCAATTTCTTATTTATAAAATTTACTTTACATAATACTCAAATCTACTCAAACACATAGAACAATATTATATAGCAATTTTAGACCTATTGTACTATTGGCCAAAAACTGCCATGGTCTCTATGAGCCCCTTCACGATGCGCGCTTAGACCATGGCCATCCCCATAACCTAAGAAGTACAACAAGCTGTCCATACCTGAGGTCTTAGAAACTGCCAAGCAAAGACTCACAGCCTTGGCTAACCTTTTGAAGAGGTATACCAGAGAGATAGAATCTGGGAGAATAAAACAGGTGTTCTCCACTGAACCATCCAAGGTGTACTCTCAGTGGCAGGGAAAAAATATGAGAACAGCCCCACCGAGGCTGGAGATGGAGCAATACTGGAAGAGCATATGGGAGAAGGATGCAACACATAACAAAAATGCTCAGTAGCTAGTGGATCTAAGAGCAGACCACAGCAACCTCCCTAAGCAGGCTCCAGTAACCGTCACAGTGGCAGACATCCAAGAAAGAGTCTCAGATATGAAGAGTTGGACAGCACCAGGCCCTGACATGATTCACACCTACTGGCTAAAGAAGCTAACTGCACTCCATGAACTCCTGGCAGCTGCCAGGTGCTCATGGAGTGCTAATAGATGAGACGCACCCGGAATGGCTAATTGAAGGCTGGACAGTCCTGATCCCCAGAAGGGACTGGTCCCATCCAACTACCGGCCAATAACCTTCCTCAGCACAACATGGAAGCTCCTGTCAGGCATCATAGCAGCTAAGATGAACATGGCGGAGTATTATATATATATATATATATATTAGAATTCCCTATGGGAGACACCACTAAAGGTGGCTGAGAACAACAGGGCTGAGGTTCTGTGGGACTTCAAGTTCCAGACAGACAAGCAGCTGCTGGCCAGCCAACCAGACATAGTGGTAGTTGACAAGGAGCAGAAAACTGCACTTGTGTGACAATCATAGCCAACAGCAACATCAGAAAGAAGGACCACAAGAAAACAGAAGTACCAGGGGCTGAAGGAACAACTGGAGCTAATGTGGAAGGTAAAGTCCCACTGGTATTAGGAGCATTGGGAGCTGTGACCCCCATACTGGAAGAAAGGCTCCAGCAGATTCCATGCAGAACATCACAGTGTAGTTCTAGGAACACACAGGGACACTGTATTGGACTGCTGAAATCATTTGATAGTCATCTTTCAGCCAAGAATGAAGGAAGGAAAGAAGAAAAGAAGGGAAAGAAAGAATTTAAAATAATTTAACTTAGGTAGACTATATTAAAAGCATCCAGAATACAAACCCAGTTCACAAAAACCGTTTCTACCCTTTAAAAGATTCCATTCTTTTATTTTTAAATATATCACTGGCTGCATTTGTGTGACCTTTGTTGCAGTAAACCTGTCATCATACCCAGTGCACACAAACAATGTCATGATTAACATTTTTCTTATACCTGGTAGTACTTGGACTGGTTATGAAAGTTTCAGCACAAAAAGTACAGCAATTACCAACAGACAGTGATATTTGCTGTGCTCCAGAAGTTAGTGCAAAGCTTTTATTTAATCCCCGTCACTGTAATTTCACCAAATACAAAATTATGAGAGTAAATACTATGTCATCTTTAATGTCCATACAACCTCCTAACAGAATAACAAAACATGAAATCATAGCTCCCTGGCTGACATCTGAAAATCTGCAGCTGATGCAACACAGTGCCTAATAGTTTCAGCAGGGCCAGATAACTCAGCTCCAAAATAAACTGCCCACTTTTTCTGAGGCTATGCTATAGGAATGGTTCAGATTTATTGTGCACTGAATTTTGGAGGATGATGACATGCATGTGGTCAGTAGCAGTGAGCCAGTGACCCAGCCTACCTCTCAGGTTACATCCTATATATAACATCCCTCCTCTTCCTCCTGCCTCTCCCTCCCTGTCCAACACAGCTTCCCTGGAAGTTGCTCTCTTTCCACACTGGTTCTGGCGTTGTGTAGTGTCATCTGAGATCCTCTTCACTTTCTCAGTGTTTAGCCACCATCCACCTGGCAACCATCCGCATTCTCAGGATTGCCAAAGACCCTTTCTTTGAACAAAATAATCTTTGCCTTCTTTCAACGGGCTTTCTTTGGGAATTAGGGGTGTCTGGAATCCTGATTTCAGGGAAGCTGCAGGAGACTGGGATCCTGTTTCCTTCCACTCTCCTCTCCCCTATTGTGTGGAGGTTTTTCAAGTGCCTCTGACTGGCAAGAGTGGGGATTTGGAGGACTCCTTACAACATGGATCACTCTTTGTTTGGTTGTCTACGTAGCCCTCATGCCTCAGCCCAGAGCCTTCACCCTGCCAACTCCCAGTCCCTGTTGAACCTGCATGGCCGGAGCAACCACATCTTCTGCCTGGATCTACCCAGCTCCTCACCTTCATGCAGCTACACTGAAGGAGAGGACAATGTGATGTTTCAGGACCCAGCCCACCAAGGCCACCTGGCCCAGCAGCAGCCCCCGCCCAGCTGGCCCGTCTCCCCACAGATGCTCTCAACTAACCCTCAGTATGGTGTTTTTCTGCCACTGCTTGAGGCAACGGGCCCAGAACTGTGCTTGGGGATCTCAAATCTGTGCAGAACCGGCCTGGTTTCAGGCAGTGGTAACACCACAGAGGCATCATGTGTTTCTAGAGAGTCCAGCCAACAGTGTCTGTCTTCAGAGGACTCAGACAGAAGGAGCACTAAAAGCAAGAGTGATGCAGGTAAGATGAGGACTTCACACAAACTGTTTGGTTTTATAATGAGTTCAGAGATTTCTCTTCCCTGAACAGACACTTATAGAACCTGCTTCTTTAATATTTGGTTCCTGATTTTACATTTTAAAACAGCTTCACAATGTATTCAGTTTTTAAAATAAATATATTAAGCAATGTTATAGACGTTTTCTTTTTTTAACACTGCAAAATATCTTTATCTTGAAAAGTCATTTAATTTGCTTCCTAATTTTTAAGTGCCCTATGACAGCTGGGATATGTTCCAGCACCAATGCGACCCTAAATTGGATAAGCAGTAGAAAATGGAGGGATGGCTGGATGGATAATAATAATTAGTATATTTTCTTGGAAGAATTTTAAAATGTTTAGCTGTATATGTGATTAAAAGAGTTTGGTTTAAAACTCCAATTGTTTACAGTGAAACAAAGACAACATATCAGATAAATGAAGTGTACTAACATTTACATACACTAAATTTATAATAAACCTTGATACTAATGTGAGATGTAAAAAATATTTCAGCAATGGAAGTTAAGTTTTAGTGACTGACAGAGGGGAGAGAGACAGCCTTTTGGATCAGTAGATCATGTGATGTCTGAAAATATCTATCTATTAAAATAGATATAAATGTTTATTCCATCATCATTTGTATCTGGAGACCCCCTCTATTAAGTGACGAATGCTCTGTATGTATTTTATTTATTGTATGTATATGGGATCCATTTGGAAATAAGAAATATAACAAAGTATAACTTACACAACAACTTGACATCTTTCTATTGCTATAAATGCAGTTTAGTAGCTACGCCTGTATGTATGTGCTACATAATCTCAGCACTTCATCTAACAGAAGATGAACCAGGAAATTCAGAGCCATAGCTACGATTTAAAAAATAAGGATGCTAACCAATTCCTTCATAAAAAATTGTCAAGGCATACAATAAAAAAAATCCATCCATCCATCCATCTTCTTCCGTTTTTCCAATTCAGGGTCACAGTTGGGCTGGAGCCTATCCCATCTGTCATAGGGTGAGAGGTGGGGTACATCCTGGATAGGTCGCCAGACTATCACAGGGCTAACAATAATATATATTTATAATAAATAAATAAGTACATAAATACATAGATTTTAGAAATTTTGACTTTCATATGCTATCTATTTATATTGCTATTCACCAGCTGTTAGGCTTATATGTGAAAATGTAAAATCTTAAAATAATATAAAAAGTGGTGGGGACATTAAAGAATTATTTATCAATTTTTGCATCTAAAATATGCTCAAAATTGTCTTGTACTTTGATTTGGTTTTAAGTTTCTAAAGGCCTCAGAGAAAATGCTAAGTTAATATTATCATATATTATATAACATAAAGCATAAAACCTCTTTCCTGGGATTAATGCACATATGCCTTCCATGAACAGGACATCACAGACAACATCACTTTCAGCAAATATCCACAGGATTTCAAAGCAGCACCAAATCTGCATCATTTAGTTCTCAGCTTTGCTCACAAAGCTGAGAACTTTCCAACTCCCTGAGTAAGTGTCCTAGCCAGAAGAGGAGGAAGCTCTGACTGACAGATTGAAAACTAGGAAATGATATATTAAAGCTGGCAGTGGCCTAACCTAAATCCAATTTCCTAACTGTAACTACACTGGCACTTACAGCCAGCCACAGCTCTTTTCATCCTTTTTTCTGTACTTGTTTTAAAAAGAATGAATGATGAAGAAATAGACCTACTGTGAAGAGCAGTTTGTGAATTGTGTGTTGGGAATAAAATTAAAGGAAACCACACATTTAAAGAATATAACCTTTGTTTATTGACTGCTTGCAAAGAAATACCATGACCAAAGGAATAAAGTGATACAAAATCACCAGTGGTCAATGTTTTTGTATCATTCAAGTAAACATCGGATGTCTGTAGTGTGAAGTCGTGGCACAGTCAGCATCTCTTTCCTGGCACATTGGGAATTGTCAGCAGCTCACACTTTTACAAAACTAATAAAATGTCAACTGGATTTATGCACTGTGGACTGGAGAACAGTGAAGAAATGATTATGAATTGTTTTTGCACTGTGAAGGATTCATTTCACAACCCTCCATCCATTCTCATTATTCCCTGACCACAAATACAAGAATACTTAAAATACACTTGTAATAGGAGACAAGTCAGGAAAGTCTGATTTGACACTCAAAGCATGAATGATCTTGATAAAAAAGTATTTATATCTAATAGGTATCCCCAAGGAAAGGTTATGAGGTTTTTTTAATTTATATTAACATGTTTCATGAAGCATCAGAGTATTGTCTTAAAGATTTTTCTTTGTGTAACACATTAAAGGTCAAACCAACATAATGACTTAGGTAGGTATTGGGCCCTCCAGGTGACACTAAAATAGCTTCATTTGGTGTTGATTGTCCACTGAAAGACATAAGACAGTCTTTTATTTGACTCTTTGATGATGGTGGACACGTCAGTTCAAAAGTTGTTTTGAGATCTGGTGACTATGAAGGCCATAGAATATGATTATTGTCATCTTTATCCTCATCAAACCATTCAGTGAGCTGTCTTGCCTACATACACTTAGATACATGTAAGTATTTGGGCAATGACACAATTTCTATAATTTTGCCTCTGTACACCACCACAGTGGATTTTAAATGAAAGGTGATTGAAGTGTAGACTTTCAGCTTTAATTCAAGGGGTTTAACAAAAGTATAGCATTAAATGTTTAGGAATTATAAAAAAAGTAAAAAATTCAAGCTCGGGTCCTCTACCAGAGGCCTGGGAGCTTGAGAGTCCTACACAGTATCTTTGCTGTTCCTAGGACTGCGCTCTTCTGGACAGAGATCTCGGATGTTGTTCCTGGGATCTGCTGGAGCCACTCGCCCAGTTTGGGGGTTACTGCCCCGAGTGCTCCGATTATCACGGGGGCCACTGTTACCTTCACCCTCCACATCTTTTCCAGCTCCTCTCTCAGCCCTTGGTATTTCTCCAGCTTCTCGTGTTCCTTCATCCTGATGTTGCTATCACTTGGTATAGCTACATCTATCACTACAGCCTTCTTCCTCTGCTTGTCCACCACTACTATGTCCGGTTGGTTAGCCATCACCAGTTTGTCTGTCTGTATCTGGAAGTCCCACAGGATCTTAGCTTGGTTGTTCTCGACCACCCTGGGGGGTGTATCCCACTTAGACCTTGGGACTTCCAAGCCATACTCGGCACAGATGTTCCTGTATACTATGCCAGCCACTTGGTTATGGCGTTCCATGTATGCCCTGCCTGCTAGCATCTTGCATCCTGCTGTTATGTGCTGGATTGTCTCAGAGGCATCTTTGCAC
>VUQS01055153.1:26668-42459 GCA_015108495.1 Heterochromis multidens | reverse complement strand
AAAATTAGTTCATGCATTTATTCCTTCTAGGCTGGACTACTGTAATTCATTATTATCAGGCTGTCCTAAAAACTCCCTGAAAAGCCTTCAGTTGATCTAAAATGCTGCAGCGAGAGTACTGACAGGGACTAGAAAGAGAGAGCATATTTCTCATATTTCTGATGCACTGAGTGTTTCTCCTTCTCTCACCTCGTTTCACTCACCATGTGTTTATACACCACTCTGCATTTAATCATGAGTTATTATTAATCTCTGGCTCTCTTCCACTGTGTTTTTTGTCCTGTCTTCCTCCCCTCACCCCCAAATGGTTGCGACAGATGGCTGCCCCTCCCTGAGCCTGGTTCTGCCGGAGGTTTCTTCCTGTTAAAAGGGAGTTTTTCCTTCCTACTGTCGCCACGTGCTTGTTCATAGGGGGTCATCTGATTGTTGGGGTTTTTCTGTATTATTGTAGGGTCTTTACCTTACAATATAAAGCGCCTTGAGCCGACTGTTGTTGTGATTTGGCGCAATATAAATAAAATTGAATTGAATTGATCTGAATATAAGCGATGGACATAACATACTGACCTGAAAAGTCAACCCAATGTAAAAGTGCCTTAAAGCTGCATTTTCTCAAATAGCCAGCCGGGGCGACTCCTCTGGTTGCAAAAAGAAGTCCAGAGTCTAATAAAGAAGTCTATGAGATAAGACCCCACTGCTTAATTTATTCATGATCTCAGTAAACCCTTTCCTAGTGAGTTCATGGTCCCAACTGCTGGCTCGAAGTAAAAATTACATTTTATATTCAGTAAGTAGTTTTACTGAATGAAATATTAAATTCATTTTGAAAATTATGGTTCCAGTTGGAGTAAAATGGAACATAAAGCAGGTTTTAGGGTCATAACGATTGAAACAAGAGTCATGTGGCTATATCCATGTTTTATACACAATCTATGGACTGGACAGGAGAGGAAATCTGAGGACATCTGGTGGCTACATGAAGAATACCATAAACTAGAAGAACTTGGAACATTGCAACTAAAACATTCATCTGGATAAACTCCTGGCTGTCAGATCTTTGGACTGCTTGTGTTACTGCCCAGCAGAACTTTGTTTCATTGTTGTCACTATAATCCCAGATCTCAGATACTAACACAGTTTTGTAAATGTTAGAAGAAGAAAAAACAGCAGAAATGACAAACCTATGCAAAACAAGACCTAAAATTTAATACACCAACCCTCGAAGTTGCAAATGCCATACACTGACTGCCACTCAACCCACTGTGCCTCCTCTCGCTGACATCGAGCAGTGAGCACAGCTCTGCCATTAGAGAGGGAAGAAGAGAAGCCTGTTGCACTGTGAGCCTGTCAATCACTGCTTACAGCTACATTTGGCATTGCAGTCAGGTACAAAAGGTGTGTTTTGTGCCAAACTACCTCAAGTCAGACAGGCATCCCGACAGTGTACCTGAATAACAATATTTCATCAGAGTAAAGTGGGAATAACAGGGAACAGGATGTGGGGGGTAAACCTAGTTCAGGATGGAGCTGCAGTCGTGTTGATATGTCTTACAACAAAAAGGCAACATACGTCTTCAAGGTTCTCCTCCACCATCTGTTCTTCGGCTATAGCAGCTCCAGCCTTCTTCTCCTCCACGCACACAGCAAACACACACACACACACATGCACACACAACACTCAACGCGCCCTTCCAGATTCATTAGCATATAAATAACTCGTAAAACACAAAACACACACACAAGGCAATGGTGCCATCACACAAATGCCATTTGCAGTGGTGTTAAGAGGTGAACGTGCAATATTAGTGGGTATAAGCTGACTCTAGTGTTGTCCATCAGTATGTATTGGTGTTGGTGTGTGTGTGTGTGTGTGTGTGTGTGTGTGTGTGTGTGAGTGAGCGTTGTGCCAAACCTGATGAAAAGGCTTTTAGGCTAATTACATGAGAAGAGTATGTTGCTATCTGGATGAATTTTAATCTTGTGCTGACATCTTTCTCTCCCTCTCTCTTTCCCTCATGCACACAAATAAAATGTGTAGACACACACTGGCTCAATACTCTGCTGCAGATGCGTTTTAAATTAGGAAGCCATTTTAATAGAATAACTTGCTCTCGGGAATGAAAGAGTGTGTGTGCATGTGTGCACTGTCACATCTTCCACAACTCTAAATGCCACGATTGAGTGAATAAAGAACACGACGTTCACAGCGTTACCCACGCAGCCTCTGATACCTTGCTTGCTGACCATGCATTTCATTTGGCCCATCTTTCTTCCTCTCCTGTTTTAATTGAGGGATAAAGGGGGGATTTTGAAGAGAGGAATGACTGAATTTTTTAATTTGTTTTTAAAATCTGATATAACAGTGCCCTCTTTCTAGAGGAAGTTAGAACTGCAACAGGACATTTTCACATGAAAAAGTGTTCCTTACATTTTCGAATACCTTCTATATCAGATCAAAGGTACAAAGCCCATTTTTATCCCCTCAAAAATAGATTGCAGTCTGTGCAATATTAACCCATAAGAACCCACGGTGACACAGGGGTCACTGCCCCTTTTAACACTGAGGAAAGTTCCTTTTAAAGTTCATAATTTTAATAGTTCATAGTTGTTCTGAAAGTAGAAATGGGTCTGGGCTCTTATAGGTTTAAGTGCCCTCTACTTTAGAAAGTGTGACAAAGGCAGACAAGTAGACAGCCCATAACATTTAATATTAAGTAAATATTGAGATAAAAATGTAAGATGATATAGATTTGGCTTTATTTTGTCCTAAAACAGCCTAGGGTCCAGGTAGAGACAGGGCAGAAAACAAACAAACAAACAAAAAAGAATATTAGTCATTGCAATTAAGCACAAGCAGCATGTAAAACAGAAGCCTGGAACATAAAAACAAATCACTACACTTGTTTGCATAGTGGATCAAAGAGGATGTCAAGTAAATATAACTTATCTATTTGCAAAATCAAAAACAACCTTTTTATGCCACACTTTTGCTTTTCTGTGTAGAGCTGTTATTACAGCCTGGGCTCATTTGGTCACACTTAAAAGAGGGATAATGGATGAGCAAATTAGATTCACTTTCAGCCTAATAATTTTCATGCGCTGGGTTTGAGAATTATAATTGTTTCTGTCATTATTCATTTGGCAAATCTTTGGTTTCTCTTTCTTTCCTTATCTTTTAACCAGAATGTCTACAAATCCATTGGCAAGATATTTCAGCTTATTCTTCTTCTCATGCTTTCAGAAAGTATGAATCATATGAATGCTCCGAGTTAGGTTAGCATGTAGACGTCTGTCTTTATGAACTCCAAAATCATTTGATCCCATCAAGACTGAAATTAATATACCTTTATTTTTTTGTCTGAGGTTTGTGTGTCACAGACATAGACAGCATAAGACATGGATGTCGTCACCCTTTGGTTTTGGACTCTGTATTTTGAAGTTTCAACATTAGTTAGTGGGGCAAATATGTTTAGAGATTCTTTGTTCACTCTTGCAACAATTTTATTTTGTTTTACTTATGTGGAGATACATAACTAATAATTTAATTCCATGCGAATAAGAGTTAAAGAGTTAAGAGCTGATTAAAACTGCAATCTGAACCAATACATCTTCTATATTGATATCAGTGTATTGAATTAATGATACTTTTGCCTGCTGCATAACCTGAGTTTCGTCATATTTTTACTGTTGTGAGTGTAACATTCGATTTGTAATCAACAAGAAAAGAGGGTGGAATAATCACTCCAATATGACACCAAAAGCTTGTCTGTATCCATTTCAGTGTCTAATTGAGTTTCAGCATTCGTGTCCTCTGAAAAGTTTGAAGGCATCTGAAATTAGTAAAAACTGAGCATATTTTTGGATTTCCTTAAATCTGTATAAACATTAATTACTATATAAATAAAGATAAGTTTGCTTTGAAATCAGCCAACTTAGATGTTTCATACAAAGGAATGTATGATGTTTTATGGACTGTAAAGCAATGATGCTGTGTTTCAGTAAGATTTGAATGAGGACATGCCAATCCAAATTAAAACAACAAAAATGAAATCAAATTTAAACAGTGGCTGAGAACACTATCAGCTCGTCCAAATGGACCTCACTCCTCCTCGCAGCCCACCCCACCTCCATGTTTGCTGCTTCATTCCAGCTGGCTGGTTTCAGCTGAGTCCACTTCCTTTTGACTCACATCACCATCTTGGTAACAGTGGACAGTTGGTGGGCAGAAAGAAGTCTCCGACAGTGCTGGAGGTCCGCAGACCCAACTGGCGTGTGTGTGAGGCAGATTATTCTTGTAGTGAAACTAGCCCTGAAACAACCTGGATCCCGTGGATGATTAGACTCATACAAGCTGGCAGGGACACTGTGGAGCAGAGGGTCTCCTGTTGGTTTGGCTCTGTGAGAGGCTTGGCCTGGTTGGTCCAGGCATGGATGCTACGCTTTGGCTTGCTCAACAGAGAAGAAGTGAAAGATTGGAGTGACTAAATGAAGAGAAGGCACACGGCCTGAGGAAGTGGGTTGAAGACAAAGATGGGCTGTCTTGTAACTACTCTGTAACTACTTTTAATAAACTGAGCATGTTTCACTGGGAGTTGTGCTCTCTCACATATTTATGCAAATTTGTACTGGAAACTACATTGTTTAACTCCAGTCTTATCTGCATGCCTGCACATCAGACTTCATTCCTCATTACTTTACTCTGTCACAGTAAATGGCACAGATTGTACAGAATCGAATGAAGCACAGATTGCATAGATTTAGACTATATCAACTAGCTTAGGTTAACCTGTAGACTAGATAATTAGAAAAGAAATTAATATTAGTTTGTGTTGTAATTATTTACACATGGCTTGTTTGGTTTATTCAGCATAGAATGGTATTTTAATTGTGATTTAACATATTGCAATAATATTTTTATTGAAATTATTATATAATAACATCATGTCACAGTCCAAATTGCATACCTTCCCTTTTATCAGTTTTCAAGTATAGTCAGGCTTGCATTTGTGCTTTAATTTCCATCCATCCATTTTCTTCCACTCATCCAATTCAGGGTCATGGGGTACACCCTGGACAGGTTGCCAGTCTGTTGCAGGTAGATAACCATTCACATTCACACCTATGGCCAATTTAGAATCACCAATAAATCTAAAATGCACATCTTTGGACTGTGGGAGGAAAAAAAGAGTACCCACACAGGGCCACACAGATAGGTCCCAGTCGGGATTTGAAACCAGGACCTTTTTTTTGCACAATACCACTGTGCCACCTAATTTCCACTAAAATAAAAATGTGGTAATTCACCATCTGGCAGGGGCCTTTCTGTGTGGAGTTTGCATGTTCTCCTCATGTATGTGTGGGTTCTCTCCGGGTACTCTGGCTTCCTCCCACAGTCCAAAGACATGCAATTAGTGGGGTTAAGTTAACTGGTGACTCTAAATTGTCCATAGGTGTGAATGTGAGTATGAATGGTTGTCTGTCTGCCTGGAATTAACCCTGCAACAGACTAGACGCCTGTCCAGGGTGTACCCTGCCTCTCGCCCTATAGCAGGGGGATAGGCTCCAGCCATCCCATTACCCTGAATTGGATAAGCGGAATAAAATGGATGGATGGGTGGATAAAAATCTGGTTGGTCTGTCCTCAAAATCTCAAAATCTGATTAACTTTTAATCTGTTTAGGGGCAGCACAGTGGTGCAGTAATTAGTGCTGTAAGTCTTGGGTGTGGATCCACTGTCTGGCTGGGGCCTTTCTGTATGGAGTTTGCATGTTCTTCCTGTGGCTGTGTGAAGCTCTTCAGCTTCCTCCCACAGTCCAAAGACGTGCATTTCAGGTTAACTCGTGATTCTAAATTAGGCATAGAGAATGTGGGCATGAATAGTTGTCTGTCTCTCAAGCCCTTTGGTGGACTGGCAACCTGTCCAGGGTGTACTCCACCTCTCACTCCATGATAGCTGGAATATGCTCCACACCCCCCATCCCATGATCCTAAGTAGAATAAGCACTTAAGAAAATGGATGGATGAATTGGTTTACACATATAGTAGCATTTTAAGGTTTGGTAAAACGATTAAGGTAAAATGATTTGATCAAAGTTATTGTGTTTAATTGTGTTTAATTGTGTTAAAAGAGCTTCTTAAAGGCGTGAAAGTAAAATAAAATAAATTATGTGAAATGGAAAAGCTGAAAGGACATTTAGCTGCAACACTGTTGTGTCAGCTAGTGCGCAAATGTGATAGGCTTTATGACGCACTGCAGCAAAAATGGATGAAAATCAGTGTCAGTAAAGACCATTTTTCGGTCTGAGTTATAATTGACAAATTACAGACCACTGTTTGAGTCACAGCTGATCAGAAATCTGTTTGGACTAATTAAGCTGAAAAAATAATTTGAGTATCGAGATGGATCTAAGCTCAGAAATATCATGAGACTCTACTTCAAACTAATGACTAACTTTTAAGCGCCTTGAGGCGACTGTTGTTGTGATTTGGCACTATAAGAATAAAATTGAAATGAATTTTATTTAATGCGAACTTTAGACTTTTATTGCAATTGTTTGGGGTTTTTTTTCCAAACAATTGTTTTAAACATTTAGAGTTGCCAGTTTGACTTTCTTTAAGGATTTGGGAGTGAACATTTTAAAAGAAAAAATTATTTTTTAGTCTTTGAACAGAAGTGCTTTAATAACGTCCTGTTTTCTCCAGAGAATAATAGCTACATCAGCGAAGGAAATCTCATGCGCTTTAACGAGGTTCTGTTCAAGAGTTCATATAGCCTGAAAACATGTATAACTATAAAACTAGAGACCATCTTGCTGTTGGCTCATACAAGCCACAGCGTCCCTTGGAATGAGAACTCTGACCCAGGAGTACTCAGTAGTCATTAATAATATGGGTACTCACTAATTGAGTGTGGTGTGGCCTTTTTGTGAAGGTGGTTTGCAGTGTTGCAGTGCTATTGTATTGACTCTGTCCACAGATAAAAAGATAAACAGGGGTAAACACCTAGAATACTCAAACTGCCTCTGTCATAGTTCCCCCATAGATGTCTTATATTTTTGATAATGCCTGCAGACCCACGCTCACAAACAGCATCAACAGGCTATGCCACGCAGGTACTTTTGTACCTCCTACTACTATACATATACACTTAAAAATTAAACAGGGTGTGCAACAGGGGTATAAAGTGAGAGAGTCAGCAGCCCTTTGACTGCCCCACTTATACAACCTTTACTCCGTACTAATGGGCCACACCTGTCTTTGACTTGGCCTTCATTTTGATCTCATCTCTACAGCTGTAAACTTGTGACCACATGTAAAGTGTGTGTTTTCATGCTGACAATAATCCACCCACAGACAGACCTGCAAGAGTGCTGAACCCCCCCTTAATTCCAGTTCCTGCTGCACATATAAACATAAACACGAGAAGAAAACATCACCAGCAGTGCTAAACGTCTCCCTTTTGCGTATATATGTATTTCCTTCTGTCTACTAGCGCCCCTGTTGGTGATCCCTGGTGGCGGCGCCCCCCTCATCAGTCTGGCCGTCCCAGCGCCGCCCGCAGGAGCTCCGCTTCCAAGTTCACAAACCGCTGGCTGTGTTTGGATAGTTTGGATAGCTGTCCCACTGAGTCAGATACCACAGCCTTAGCGTTGCCTTTACAATTGTTGTGCTTTGGATGGACACACGGACTTCAGGTCAACTTTATGTTTTTATTTTCTGGGCTCTAATATTTAAGCATTTAAACTTTTTTTTTATGGCTTTGTTTCTCTGTCCAGAGTGATTTCTGTGGATGGCGAGGTCTAACCAAGATGGACACGGTCTGTCTGCCGGTTGAAGACTAGATAACGGCATCACGCACTAAAGACGCACTAAAGACTTTATTTACTTCCGCTGAAAACGTGTTTAACTGAACTGTGTAGCCGGACTGGGCCATTTCCATCCATCCATCCCAGAGGTCACAATCCTATAATGAACATTTTCCCACTGGAGTTTCGGTGAACTTTTCCCACGACTCGCCATGTCGGGAGTGGTCCGCACCCTGAGCCGCTGTCTGCTCCCGGCCGAGGCCAGCCGGGACCCCGGCGGCAGCAAGGAGGGGAGCCGGGAGAGAGACGCGGCGCAGGAGCGGGAGGCGCGGCGCAGGAGCCGGGAGATAGACGCGATGATCGCCCGGGAAAGGAGAGCCATTCGGCGGCTGGTGAAGATCCTCCTGCTCGGGGCCGGGGAGAGCGGAAAGTCCACATTCCTCAAACAGATGCGCATCATTAACGGGCAAGAGTTTGATCAGAAGGCACTTCTGGATTTCCGGGACACAATCTATGAGAATATACTGAAGGTAAAGACAAGGGTTGATGGGGCCTTTATCTTCCACATATCTAATGTTTGCTGTCTACTCTGTTTGTAAAAACACCTTTTTATTATAGAAGGGCAATAGTCAGGGGACATTTTGAAAGTTTTCACAAATAATTGAGACTTTAGGTCATTTCCCAGGACAATACTCTGGGTCTTGCTACTCATATATGAAGATTAGTTGCTTATCTCTTAGTTTTTGTGACAGATATGATTGATTTACGTTTTTTAAGACAGTCCACCAAAATGCTTTCTGAAGAAAATCAAGATGATGGGAACAATTAATAGCTGCAGCCCCGTGCTATCAACAACTGAGGTTCACACACTTATTCAAACACACACAGAGGTCTGTTGACATAGTGCATATTTTTATCCTGAAGTGAGTCTGTGTGTTTTTCTGTGTGTCCTGTCCCTTTGTTTGCTGTCATGGCTGGCCCTCCTTCACCAGCTAACAATACCAGACTATTCCTGAGGGATGAGCACATCCGCCCTGAGTGCCACACAGCCCAGACAAGGATGATAAGAGCCTGCACTTCTGCACAGACAAGACAGTATTCAATACCCTCCCCCAAACACAAGTATACAGTGACGGTCCTGTCTCGGGCCAGATCATGAACACAATCTTCCCACACACCCACACTTCACCACCAACCAAACTCCGGAAAACACACACAATGCACGATGTGTAGGAGCTGATAGGCGAGGCAAAAACTACCAGCTATTACACACATTAAACTGTCTGTAATTCCCTGACCAGCTCTGCAGCCATTTGTCATCTGAAGTATATAAAGAATGAATGTTAGTATTAGGGTTGCATGTGGCAGTTATTTTCATTAATGATTAATCATTTCTGTCCAGTATTTGTTCTTTTTTCTATCTTCTTGGATATGACTTTTTCTTTGCAACTCTGCACAGAACGCCATAATCCTGGAGTGACTCCTTAACTGCGTTTTGTGGGTACTATGCAAAAAAGCTTGCGGTTGAGGAGTGGTGAGGTGTCTGTTTCTTAAACTAGGGAAGCTGATGTACTCTTCCTCCTGCTCAGTTGTGGCCTCACACTCCTTTTTAGTGCCACTTTGCACTGTTTGGTGAAGAGAGTAGTGCACGTTGTTGTAAAATCTGGAGTTTATTGGAGGTTCATGCAGGCAGGCAAATTGGGTGATGCTCCACATACTAGATGTTTATAGCTTCTTTAATCAGCACAAGCTGTGCTAACATAATTAGAAAAAGGTTTTCCCAATGATCAATCAGTCCTTTAACACGATAAACATGCACTGGGTGACACAATGTGCCACTGAAACACAGGACTGGTCGCTGCTGAAAACAGGCCTTTGTGCATCTACATAGATATTATAAAAACAATAATAACAAATTTGTGATCAGTGATTGCAATAATTGGCATTAAAAGCATGTCTGATAAATTTGGTGTTAGTAAATAAAACATGCCATCTTTCATCTTTCGAAAACAAGGACATTTCAAAGTGATCCCAACTGAATTATACTTTAAATAAAAGGAAATGCTGTAAATGACCATCATCCCAACACTGGATCTCCTCAAGTGTGTCAAAGCAGTAACCCTCCAACCTAAATCTCATTTTGGAGAGGAGGAAAAAGTCACAAGAAGCCAAATCTGTTGAGCCGTTTGCACATGGCAGGTGAAGATTGTGTTAGTGTGGCCTAAAAACACCTGCATTTTCAATGTGATGTGAGTAATGTGGCCTGCACCTCAGTTCAGTGCATTTCCACTGAATGCTCCCCCTCAGACACCTCAGGGTGCACTCAAAAAATCATTCTTTGCCCTCATAAACATGAAGTAACAATTTTAAGTAAAATCCAACTGAAATATATAAAATAAAATGTTTATTTATTCAGATAATAAATCATTAAGGAAAATATGCTTGGTGTTATCTGAATGTATACCAATTAAGTTAAAAATTAAACAGTTATTTGTATAACAACAGTCGCCTCAAGGCGCTTTATATTGTAATGTAAAGACCCTACAATAATACAGAGAAAACCCCAACAATCAGACAACCCCCTATGAGCAAGCACTTGGCAACAGTAGGAAGAAAAAACTCCCTTTTAACAGGAAGAAACCTCCGGCAGAACCAGGCTCAGGGAGGGGCAGCCATCTGCCGTGACCGATTCGGGGCGAGGGGAGGGAGACAGGACAAAAGACACACGAATTTTGGGGGTAAATATTTTTTGAATGTGTTACCTCAGGACTTCACACTGACAGTTCCTGTGAATCTTAAAAAAAATATATATAGATTATGTTGCTGGTTGTGCTCCTGTCCTAATGTGCCTTCTTTGAGCTCGGATGCTGCTGTTTGGTCTTCACACATCATAAAGGAAAAAGAGCTTTTTCCCTTTGCTGGCTGTGGTTTGGGGCTGTTGGTGGAAGATCAGTGTCGCCTACCAGGTGTAGTGGGCCCCCCACCTCCCCCTTCATGGGAACCTAATGATAAAGAAAGAGAACAAAGTGGGAAAGGAAGGAAGGGCAGCTAAAGCTGAAAGAGAACGCACAGGTGTGCTGCACAATTAAGCCTGTAGAAATGAACAGCAGAGAGGTGGCATTCAGGTGCACTCCAGCTTATTGAATCTGAGTAATTATCGCATCAAGTAGTGGATAAACCTCTGGTGTAATCACTCAAAAGTGAGCTGTATATTTCTCACACATTAAAGTGAAGCTAAAAAAAACCTCTGATCTAAGTTAGCCTCAAACAGAGAGTAAAGAATTGCTGAATCACTTTAGACTTGGACTGTCGATGATTTATTAATTTATGAGCAGCATTTCTTCATTATAATAGAACATAAACTAGCAATATTAAAAGAGCAAATTTTTCTAAACTGAGCATGTGATGATGGATCCCTTCTCTTATCTCTGGTAGCTTTTATCTCTAATTGCCTTTTTTGATGTTCTTTGAAGTATTTGCCTGCTTTTTTTTTTTGGCTCATGCTCATGTGGTTTGTGGCTGGTGTTGATGTCACTTACAGTCCCATCATTCACATGGGCTCTGTGGGCTCAGAAGGCCAGGCTTCGTTTTAGAGAAGGAGGTCAGTGCAGTTCGTAGGGCGGACAACATTAACACAGGAAGAGAGCCACTTTATAATACAACATTTATAAATGAAACAGAACCCTGCCAGCTCCAGCCATCTGCCGGAGGCAACTGCTAATAAAGCTGCTGACCACGCCATGACTGTGAGAAGACATCAGCTCAGACATGAGATTTTAATGTTTTTTCACCCCGTGTGGTCAGATACTGAGCAATAGTAACACATAAAATGGGCCCTTAATCAAAGTCTGTTTCCCTAAATTTGTGCGTCCTGTGGCGTTGCCCTCTGTGGCTGGGGAGAAGGTAAAGTTTGGTAGTGGTTAACAGGAAGCAGAAGATTCAAATACTAAATCTCCATATTTGGTTATGTAAAAAAAAAAAGAAAAATCTTGACCTTCTTGCTGTGAGGCACCAATGCCAACATCTGTCTGTCATTCCTATGTAATTATGAGAATGTTCAGACTGGTATTGTCAGGATAATCAACTAAGGATATCCTACACTGTTGTCCTTCCTCACTCGGAATCTGCTTCACCTTCAGTCTGACTATCAGTTTGCTTTAGGCGAGGGAGCTGCCTGAATAGCAAAGTAACAAAAAACAACCACTCCCTCGCTGTGAATTCACTAGACTGGTACCTGCATCAGTTTAACATGGGCATTATTGAACTGATCACCCAGACTTTGTGCTGCAGAGGTGGCAGGATTGCATTTTCACCTCTTTCAAGCAATGCCTAGAAAAGTTCAGGGGTGCAGTGTATGTGTGAAAACAACCTATGTCAGACAGATATGTTCACAGGAAGTTGTTTGTTAAGAGACTGGATCCCAGTTCAGGGAAGTATAAAACCTTCACTTCCTCTGAACCAAAACAGATGTTGTGTTTATGGTCCTTGTGCATGAGTAAAATTAAATGTTCATATGTTTATAAGCAGATAATCAGTGATAAACTAGAATTATTGTAAATTAGTTTACAACAGGAGTTGTGAAATTTAGCTTCAACACACAAGGAATTTAAAAAATTCTATCCAACACCTGTCCCTCCATCCATCCACCCATCCATCCTTCCACTTATCCAATCCAGGGTCAGGGGGGTAGGGTGGTGATGGTGGCTGGAACCATTCACGCTCATATTCACACCTACAGCCAATTTAGAATTGCAAACTAACCTAACCCAGGGAGAACCCACACAAGCACAGGGAGAGCTTGCAAACTCCACAAAGGTCCCAGCTGGTGGGTTTGAACCCAAGACTTTCTTACTGTGAGGCAGCAGTGCCAACCATCTGTCTGTCATTCCTGTGTAATTACAAGCATGTTCAGACTCATAACAGAAAACAAACCTGGCTTCTAGTATTTAGCGCTTGCTGTGTTTTTTTTGTTATTCTAGCTGACATTCACGGTAACTCGTGACCACCAGAGCAGAAATACACAGGCTGTGCTAAATATAGTACATAAGCTGACTAGCATCATCTGAATGTCCAGTTAACGAACAAACTAGTTCTTGTCAGAGAATGTGAGCCATCCTCTGGTACTGCCCTCTAAATTTGTGCAAGAGAAGGCAACATCACTCGACCGAATTCAGATGAGGCTTTGAAACAGGACAGACTTAGACTTATCTGTAGAACTGAGCTGGACTTAACTGACTCGTTACAGACAGACAATGACAAAGGCTGATCGGCAGGAAAACAGACAGTGGAGGAAACATGCAGGCACGCAGGAAGAGACGCAGACAAGAATATGGAGGATTATGCTACAAATGCAGCAGATTAGTAAATTGATAAGGGTGACGTCGTCTCGCAGACAGTGATCACAGTCTGGATGTGACTCACTTGAAGCTCACTCAGTGATTCTGTGTTAGGAATTTCACTGCTTCCATGCTGGTAGTGGATGGATCTGCATGTGCGTCACATTATGGTAATGTGTGTGCGTATGTGTGCTAGTGTGTCTTTGTTTTAAGTGTGAGATTTCCTCACTTGTTAAGGTTCACATCCATCTCCCTCACTCCTACAAACAAAAACAGCAATTCTGAACAAAAAGTCTGAACAGGATCAGACTTGAAAGTCACAGAGGGCATCCAAGTCAGACTGCACACACACATGAAACAGACATACATCATAGCCGCATTAGTCAAGCCTTTCCTCCACTCTTTGCATTTCCCTTTTTTTTTTTTTACACCTACCTTCAGAAGTGTGTGTGTGTGTGTGTGTGTGTTGGGGGGGGGTGATCTGCTGCCCTGTCTTTGTAAAGACGAGGCTGAGCCGGGTCAGGAGATGTTGATGTTGCGGGTGTGTAAAGCCTCTTCAGTGTGAGATTAAGCAATACAAATAAACTTGACTATTGCAAAAGACTCAGATGAGTCATAAGTCACTGACACACACACACAACACACATACTTTGACCCCGAGACACTCTTAAATTATTCACTGCAGAGTCATTGTAACAATCTATAAAACAGACAAGCAACAACTCTTTAATAATTCAGCCGCTTTGGACTTCAAGATGCTGTGAAATATGCCTCACATTTGCAGTGAATTATTAAGAGCTGGTGAGGGTGTAATGATCAGCACAAGCTCACCACTTCAAAAATCAAAGGTTTTTATAGCTAACTTACATTTGTGGTGATGCTTGCAGTTGTTCACAAGAATTGGATGAAAAAAAAAAAAAAAAAATATATATATATATATATATATATATATATTTATAGTCACTGTGTGAAGCGGGTGTGAATGCTGCATCATCAGTTCCAGAAAGTTACGGACCACCTCAATCTGATGTCTGGAAGGTGTTTTGGTGGTTGTTCAAAGAGAATAGATGGCAGAAATAGAAAAGCAAAGCTGAATATTTCTCAGGAGGGAGGAATATTCAGTCTCAGGAAGAGACCTCCCACACAGATCCCACATGGTTCTCCTCAGAAAACCACCGGCAGCCACACATGCATGTGTTTTGAGTGTGACTTGAATGCATGAGCTTCAGTGTTAAAGTTACTCCGTGTTTACAAGTAATGCTAGACTCGGCATTGAAGGGCCTTTTTCCCCCCAGTAAGAAAAATATCTGCACAGCGCTGGCGACATTAAGACAGGCAGCTGTTCTTATTGTGTGTTTCTGCAGGGCATGCGTGTGCTGGTGGATGCCCGCGACAAGCTGGGCATTGGCTGGCAGAGCTGTGAAAATGAGAAGCAGGGTATGCTGGTGATGTCGTGGGAGGGTCGCGTAGGCGCTTCAGGGGTCGAGCCAAGTGAGTTTCAGCTGTATGTGATGGCACTGAGCGCTCTCTGGGCAGACGCTGGCATACAGGAGGCCTACACACGACGCTCCGAGTTCCAGCTGGTGAGTAGATTAGAGACATTACTCTCAATCCTTTCAATATTCTCCCACACCCCTATGAACCTTCATCACTAACCACCTGTTACATCCAAAAGTGTTCATTTTAACGGGATGCCATTTCCCCCTTTTTAATTACATGAAAGTGAATATTGCTATAGAAGTTCTGAACTCAGTCAGTGCTTTTTCATTGCAATACTGCAACTAACTTCAATAAGCACACCTGGTACTCGTGTGCCAATACTGCAGAAAATGGGTACTGAATTCAAAGTGTTGTTTCAAATATTCAGCATTTTCAACAACACTGTTGTCCTCTGACAAATTTAGTTTGACTTTTCTGCTCATGTAATTTTCCCATGTACTTTCAGTTGCAACATGTGATGTTAGGGCATGCACTGATGTGGCTGCTATTGTGTTTGTTATAGATAAACCAAAGCAAATCAGCAGCAAAACAA
The DNA here is from genome assembly GCA_015108495.1 of Heterochromis multidens. Taxonomy (NCBI): domain Eukaryota; kingdom Metazoa; phylum Chordata; class Actinopteri; order Cichliformes; family Cichlidae; genus Heterochromis; species Heterochromis multidens. Next base: position 27,286 of record VUQS01055153.1, on the reverse strand, counting down.
ACTGTTATCCTACTTGTACTTTTTTTCTCCTTTACACAAATATGTGGATGGTTTTTAGATTAGCTGAACCATTGCACAATATTTCCCTGCACCCTGGTGCTGCTGCTGAAATCTCCCGTGGGGTACAGGTACCCCTGTTTGAGATTTTATAGACTGAAAGAAAAAAATGTATATAGATGGAAAATCTTTGTAATTTTTTTAAAGGAGTATTTCATTCAGAAAGTGTTTGTCATCGTTGATAAACCAGATCAGTGACTTCTTTTCACAACAGAAAAACAACAACAAAGGTTCCTAATGTTTTAAACTACTCATGCAGCTGTATAAGGCAGAAGCTCCCAACCCTGTATTTTGCAGATGTCAGAGGCCTATAAACGTGAACTGAATATTCTCTTGTTTACTTATTTATGTAATATTTACAGTGCTGTGAAAAAGTACTTGCCAGCTTTGTTATTTTTATGCATTTTTGTCACACTTAAATGTTTAAAATCATCAAACAAGATAGCCTGAGTAAATACAAAATGTAGTTTTTAAATGATGATTTCATTTATTAAGGGAAAAAAAGCTATCCAAACCTACCTGGCCCTGTGTGAAAAAGTAATTGCCCCCTCTTGTTAAATT